>ML677364.1:2081942-2107962 GCA_007922305.1 Dermatemys mawii | reverse complement strand
ATGCATCCGACGAAGTGGGTATTAGCCCACGAAAGCTTATGCTCTAATACTTTAGTTAGTCTTTAAGGTGCCACAGGACTCTTTGTCACTTCTACACTTACAGAGTTAGTTACATATAATTATGCATTTAGGGAATGTATTGAAGGGAATTTAATAATTTAACAGAATTTGAGGAGTGTAAAATTGGTAGAGGATTTGAGAGGATTTTCCTGACCTTTCAGATCCAAGACCAGAACTACCGAAGTGGAAAGTCTCCGCAAATATGTGGAGAATCTGATAGATTAGAACACAGCTAGAAGTACTATAGATTAAAACAAAATAGGCCATAAAAATGTAAATGCTCTGAAGCATTTTAATAAGAGTTTGTCAAGAACCATCCTTGTATAAGATTTTGTGATCAATGCCCCTGGAAACTTTTAGATGCTTATCCAAACTGAAATGGGTGATATTTGCCCTTTCCTTTCCTCCTCACAAAAGTGTTCTTTAATCCAAGATTTCAGTCAGATTTTCTGTTCTCAAACTCTTCCTGAATATTTTGCCTTAAACTAATTTTAAGAAGTCCTGGATGTTTAGGCCTTTGTAGATGTGGGCCTGATCTGAAGTCCGCTAAAATGAAAGACTCCCACTGACTTCTTTGGGTATTGGATCCAGTACTGGAAGAGTACTTAATCCCAGGACAGTCATTAATATTAAATTGCTGATTGCAAGCTGCAGAGCTAAATTATTCTGTGTTGAGTTGAACATGTACCACCCAATCTTCAAGGAATATTCCAAAAATATAGCTGGGATTTATTTTGGATGGGATTTTAAATCAGTTGTCTTTTTGTAGCTTGAACAGTTTTTATGTTTTCCATTGGCTCCTCTGCTCAAAGCAGTTGAAGTTTTCTAACTGCACGGATGGGCTCATTAGCAGACTTTCTGATTCATTTTTCACCGGCAGGCAACATTTGATCAATTTGTGAACTATGAGGTGGCTAGGTCTTTGAGGATATTTGGCTAGTAGCGCACTTCTAATACACAACTAATACCTATTGCTTGATAAGATCTGCTGCTGCCAAAAATACAGTCCGCTAATGCAACAGAAGCAAGGGCAGCAATTCTGTCAGAAATTCACACACATTTTTTTTTTTGGTAACACATGGAGGTGGGTAGCATCAGTATATTACACACCATGAAGCATACTGAGCAAGCTGATGAGTCAGCAAATCTGTGAGAGGATCTTGCAGTTTGACCATATCTGCTCACAGCTGTCACTGCTGTTGTCGGAATAAAAGTTGTCAAGCTCTAAGTGTGGTGGTGGTGGCAGCTTGTTTTACACTTACAGCTGTACAGCTGCTGTAGTAATGGCAGGCAGATGTTCTCCACAGAGACTGTGTTAGGCAACAGAGGTTATGCTGCCATATGTTAAATACAGTTGTAAAACATGCAGACGTGCTGCTCAGGAAAGCAGCATTAATGCTGGTGGGCTGACCTCAGTCAGGTGCTACCTATAGCAAATTGGGTGCAACTTGCAGGGAAATCCCTGGGTTAGAATCGAGGTTGAATTGGACAATAGTGAAAGTTGCATATCAAATGTAAGCTGGTGGTGAAACAAGTGAAAAATGACTTAGTGTAAGTGGACTGTTGTCCCCTTACTATCGCTCAGTGGGGGTGTTTGGTTGGCTAGCTCACAGTACCAAAAGAAAGGGAAAGGGTCGATGGGCAATCAGGACCCTCAGACTGACAGTTCCCAAGAACAATGAGGAGAGGCCAATACTCTGGGTCTGCCTGATTGACAGGCTGGACAGGCTAATTAGTGAGTCAGGTGGCATGGGGGGCCCATGTGTGCACTGGAATTGCCAGACAGAGCAGGGCTGAGCTCAGAAGAAAGCAAAGTCCCAAGCTGAGCTGGGGAGCAGAGCTGTGCCGGAGCCAGAGGGGCCAGAAAAGCAGCTCTGGGAGAGCAGTCACAGTAGCAGCCCACAGAGCAGACCTGTGCTGAGAGCTACCAGAGCCAGAGAAGCAGCTCAGAGAGCTAGAGCAGAGTGGTGGTGCTGGGGCTGGAGCTGTGTGTGGTGAGCAGCTGGGGAGATGGGTGGGGAGACGCTGGGCAGTGGACCCAGCCATGAGGCCATGCAGGCCAGATTTGGAGGGGGATGATAACCCTGATGGGGCGGGGGCAATGCTGGGAAAAGGGGTCCTGCCACCTAGAGCCTGTGGCCACCACCAGAGCAAGTGTCTGACTCGCAGCATCCCTGCAGCACAGCCAAGGCCTGAGATGGAGGCCTGGAAGGTGTGAGGAACAGACTGAACTGCCTGACATTCCAGAGATGCTGGGTGTGACATCCCCATGCCACAGAAGGGGGTTATGGGCTTTTTTAACCTTTCCCATTTTTCCTTATTTTTTTAACTGTCTGCTGTTTAATAAACTGTATTTGCTTTGAACTGTATGTAATGATCAGGGAAACATCCAGTGCAGAGAAGGCACCCCAGAGTGAGGACACCCTAGCCTCTGCCCTAAGTGACCACAACAAGGTTGGGGGGGTTGAGCGCTCCTCCCTTCCCCCAGGAACCCTGGTCCCAGGCTTGTCACAGTTATGAGGATTCTGCCACACAGGAGAGTGGAAGGGGAGCCCTTGAAGTCAGGCAGGCTTCTGGGTAAAGAAAGTGGGTGTGAGGACTCAGATCCTTTCGCTAGCCCACTTTACCCGGGTAGTGTATAAGCCAGGAACGTTCTCCACAATAGTGGGACCAGTTCCCTGCTAACATTAGTGTAATTTGGACTAATCAGGCAATCTGTGACTATGTAATTGCAATCCGAGAGGGGTGGGGACAAAAGAGGATGTGCAGTTGGAAAAATAACTAAGAGGAGGGAGTACAATAAAAATAACCTTGGTTGGCACCACTTCTGGTGCTCAATTTGGTCTGTGGTAAAGATTCCATTGCTCCAAAATGAGTTGTAGTCATTAATGCTTGGGTGTGAATTTGATTACAGCATAATATCAGATGGGCGTAACTTCTACTTAATAGTGTCATAGTAGCACATCAGTAACAACCCAGTGACCATTCAGCCCTTTTCAACCTAAAGGTGATGCCTTCATTTCATCAAAATCCTTCAGCCCAAAACACTATGAAAAGCGGGCTTGTCTTTGAAGAAGGGAAGGGATGAATGTATTTCCTTGGTGGGCGGTGTGAGGGTGAGAGTTGTGACAGCTAAAAGAACAGAATGAATAGATTAGATGAACACAATATGTTGGGGAAGAGTCAGCATGGCTTCTGTAAAGGAAAATCATGCCTCACACATCTATTAGAATTATTTGAGGATGTCAAACAAATGTGGCCAAGGGTGATCCAAGGTTTCTAGTGTATATGGACTTTGACACAGTCCCTCACCAAAGCCTCTGAAGCAAACTAAGAGGTTACCAGATAAGAACAGTCCTCTCATGGATCAGTAATTGGTTACAAGATAGGAAACAAAGGATAGGAATAAACATCAGTTTTCAGAGTGGAGAGAAGTAAATAGTAGGAGTTCCCCTTGCCCCATAGAGACCTATACTGGGACCAGTGCTGTTCAACATACAGCAGAACCTCAGAGTTATGAACTGACTGGTCAACCCTACACCTTATTTGGTACCAGAAGTACGCGATGGGGCAGCAACAGAGACATTTTTAAAAAAAAGCAAATACAATATAGAACTCTTTTAAACATAGACACAATGAAAAGGGAAAGCTAAACAAATGATTTGACAAGGCAAGGAAACTTTCTGTGCTTATTTCATTTAAATTAAGATGGTTAAAAGCAGCATTTTTCTTCTGCGTAGTAAAGTTTTGAAAGTGTATTAAGTTAATTTTCAGTTGTAAACTTTTGAAAGAATAACCATAGCATTTTGTTCAGCATTACAAACATCCTTTATTCTTGAGGTGTTCATAAGTCTAAGGTTTTACTGTATTCATAAATGATCTGGAAAAAGGGATAAACAGGTGGCAAAATTGGCAGATATTACAAAATTATTCAGATAGTTAAGTCCACAGCTGACTGTAACGGTTATAAAGGGATCTCACAAAACTGGGCAACAAATGGCAGGTGAAATTATGTATTAAATGCAAAGTAATGCACATTGGAAAACATAATCACAACTGTATGTACAAAATAATGGGGTCTAAATTAGCTGTTACCACTCAAGAAATATCTTGGTGTCATTGTGGATAGTTCTCTGAAAACCTCTGCACAACATGCAACACCAGTCAAAAAAGCAAACAATGTTAGGAACCATTAGGAAAGGAGTAGATAATGAGACAGAAAATATCATAATGCCCCTATGTAAATCCATAGTATGCCCCCAGTCAGAATACTGCCTGCAGTTCTTGTCACTCCATCTTAAAAACAATACATTAGAATTGTAAAAAGTATAGACAATAGCAACAGAAATGATTAGGCATATGGAATATCTTAGGAAATGAGAGATTAAAAAGACTAGGCCTGTTCATTTTAGAAAAGAGATAACTAAGAGTAGGGGGAATGATAGAGGTCAATAGAATGATTGGAGCTGGGTATAAACCCTAAGCAATCTAATATGGTTAAATGTTAACCATAATGTTAAATACATTAGGAACAAAGAATGTAGACCATACTTACAGAATGGGAGACTCTATCCTGGAAGCAGTGATTCTGAAAAAGATTTGGAGGTCATGGTGGATAATCAGCTAATTAGGAGTTCCCAGGGTAATGCTGTGGCCAAAAGGACTTATGCAGTCCTTGGATACATAATCTCTCTACTCCTACATGAGATTCCAGTTTATTTTACGTCTGTATTTGGCACTGATGATGGCTGCTGGAACACTGTGTCCAGTTCTGGTGCCCACAATTCAAGAAGGATGTTGACAAATTGGAGAGGGTTTAGAGAAGAATGATTAGAGAACATGCCTTACAGTGATAGGCTCAAAGTGCTCAATCTATTTATCTTAACAGAGAGAAGGTTAAGGAGTAACTTGATTACAGTCTATAAATACCTATATAGAGAACAAAAATACCTATATAAGGAACAAATATTTAACAACGGGCTTGTCAGTGTAGCAGAGTAAGGTATAACATGATCCAATGGTGGAAAATTGAAGCTAGACAAATTTAGATTGGAAAGGAGGTGTGCATCTAGCAAACATTTTTCTGACAGATATTTTGGGGAAGTTCTAGGGCCTGTGCTATACAGGAGATTGGACTAGATCACAAGGGACTGTTTTGGCTTTGAAATCTGTGAATTTATGTACGAATAGCTGAGTGATGAGAAAGATGTGGCACAGAAAATGAAGCATCAAGTTGTCAAGAATAATCACATGCATCAGTGCTGGAAGTAGTCAATAACAGCTAAACAAAAAAATCATTTTATGAAGAAGTCTATCGTGAAATTAAATATTTGCTTTTGTATCTGCATGTCCATCATCTAATCAGCCTAGTTGAAAGGCATGCTAGAATAATAGAAAAAAAAAAGTTCAGTTTAAGAAATTGCGTCCAGCCTATGCAATAGATACAAGTCGTGTACTGCCTGCTAGTTACCAATAAAAGGAGAAGGAAGCAGAGGAGATAGAAACAAGAGGACTGTAACCATAGCTCCATATCTTTTCTCAGGAAACAGGCAAGATTTCTCAACTGTCTAAAGGCAAAATCTACTGATAACAAATATCCTGTTTACCTTGGGTTACAGTAGGATCCCCATACTACGTAGTAAAGTCTGCTTGACATTCTTACTTGAGAATATGTTCTATCAGGGTGCTTGAAGACGAGGCTTCCTCCCAAACTCTACCTTGTACGCTGTTTCTGGTCTGAACTTTAAGAGTTGTCTGATAACTGGATGGAAAAATATGTACAAGGAAATGTAGATCACTACAGTACAGTGTGTATAAAGGTGTGTGGTTTTTCGTTCCCCCCATCCCCAACAAACTTCTTCTCTTTTATTCTTTTTTTTAGGTACATGCTGCAGTTACCCTGACATGTACAGGTCTTACCACATGGCAGGGAGAATCTATGATAAAGCTGATGTTTAAAAACCTCTTTAACTGTAAGATGACTGAGAAATAGGGAGTATGAAAATTTAGACCTATTATAAACTTCAAGCATTCCAGTTTCAAAGGGGATTCTTATTGGCAAGTTGTAAAGAAAATTTCTGCTGTGAGTTATTAAAAGGGACAAGCTGTGACTTAGTTTTGGTTGTTTTGCCTTCCTGTCTGCAAAGGACAGATGTGACATATCATCATGGGATGGAAAATGTATTTTTAAGAATGCTGATGAATATATGATTGAGAGCAGTTACTTTGACAGACTTTTTGAGGCCCTCTTCCAGACCTTGAGGTCAGATGTCGGCATGACTGTTATCTGGATGGGGCCCTGTCAACTTCCTGAAATGTAGTCTTGTGCCTATTTATTTTTGATTTTTGGAGGGTATTATGGATTCCCAAATCACATGGTACACAAGAACAGATATTTTAAGAAAGCTGGTGGTTTAATCAGGATTTTTTCCAAACTGGTGATATCTTGAAGGTCATCTCATCTCCAATGTGATTGGACTATGTTGTCTGTATCCAACGTGTACTTCACACCTGATCTGCTCAGGATCCTCGAAGGGACACAGCTTTGAACAATCTCCCTGTACCTGAAGCCTGCTAGCGTGACATGCTGTACCAACAACATTATCATTAGAATGGCCATGCTGGGTCCGATCAATGGTCCATCTAGCACAGTATTCTGTCTTCCAACAGTGGCCAATGCCAGTTACTTCAGAGGAAGTGAACAGAACTAGGTAAACGTCAAGTGATCCACCCCCGTTGCCCATTTCCCAGCTTCTGGTAAACAGAGGCTAGGGACACTTCAGAGCATGGTGCTTGCATCCCTACCCACCCTGACTAATAGCCATTGACGAACCTATCCTCTGTGAATTTATCTAGTTATTTTTTTAACCCTGTTATAGTTGGCCTTCACAATGTCCTCTGGAAAAGAGTTCCACAGGTTGACCATGCATTGTGTAAAGAAGTGCTTCCTTGTGGGTTTTTTTTAAAACCTGATGCTTATTAATTTCATTTGACCCCTTAGTTCTTCTGTTAGGAGGAGAAGTAATTATCACTTATTTACTTTCTCCACGCCAGTCATGATTTATTATCTAGTTCCTTGGCTACAACTGTAGCTCTTGCTTCTTGTGAGTTTGAAGTTTGCAAAGTCTGACCCATGTTTTCCTATGTATTTTATTTTATGTTCTTTTATTTTCTGTTTCTCTCTTTGTGCTGCTGTGTGTGCATGTCCTTTGACTGATCCTCTACTGAAGAGGCATGCTAGAAAAATGGGTAGGGGAAAGTTCCATCACAGCCTTTCATTATTTTTAGGGTATGAAAGTGTGGCTACATGGACATGTGTGTTTGTCTGAGGTCCAGGAAAGACCACACAGGATCTAAAATTTTACCTTTTAAAATCATTGAATGCATATTTCTTGTTTATTGAAAGTGGCCAGATAAACTCAGCTGTCAGCTATAGACTAAGTGAGAGCTGTTAAAATTCCACTTACTGGAATGTTTAAGATCTGTATCTTTCTTGTGTAGAGGGGGAGAAGATTAGCTACCTTACTTTAGTGAAATTAAAGGAAGATGTTTCGATTGGCTTTGAGGATATGGCTTAAACATAAACAATTTAGTTTCAATATTAAAATATTCAGCTACCTAAATTGATACTTTTCCATGGTTTTTCTAATTGGGGGTTTATAATTAAGTGGACAGTCACTTACCTAAGGTTTTGTTTTAGGATTTATAGGTATTCTCTACTATACCAGTGGTTCTCAAACTTTAACAATCTGTGAACGCCTTTCACTAAATGTCAAGTCTTGCGAACCCACTCCTAAAAATGAATATTTACAAGGATTTTCTCCTTTACCTGAGTATAAATTATAAAAGCTGTGATCTTGGAAATATAAAATGTATTTTTATGACATGCTCATGACACAATATTTATAATTTATTATTATTGATCATTACAGTATTTTTATTACATTGTGAAAATGGCAACGCTCTTCCAAGAACTCACTTTTATAGTTTGTATCACTTTGAATAAGCCTGTTTATAAGACAAGGCTCCTATGTTTCACCAAGGAGCATCAGATGTGAAACAGCAGGAAGGGATTTAAGAAGCCAAGTCAAAGAATTCCTCCTACACAAGCGTTCAGGTCTTGAGCAGTCCAGGCAAACAACGCACGTTACAACAAAGCTTAAATTTGTTCTTCATAATCATTTAAAAAACCATACTAGCTGCCTGTTTAATTTTGTAAAAAGCAAAAAATATCCACCTTCCTCTCCAGTTCTTATAAGAAGTCTTGAAGTTTAAATCTCCTCAATGTGATAGAGATGCTTGGTTTGATTGGGTTAGCTCTTGGAAGTCCAGGGGCTCTGGGCTGCTGGTCCCATGCTGCCCAGAACATCTAGGGACAGCTCTGTCTGCCATTAGGGAATTTTTTCCCCGAGAAGCCCCTGTAACATTTCACAACCCCCAGTTTGGAAATCACTGTACTACACTAATCTGATTAGACTAACTGATTACGTGATTCATATCCAGTATCATTAATTCATTGATTTACTGATTTCTTCTTAGTTTGATATTTGTATTGCTTAATCCTTAGTCAGTTTAACACAGTAGACTCTTGATTATCCAGAATCAGGTTAACCAGGTTGTGGATTAACCAGGATGTCAAAAAAAACACGTGTAACTCGCAGGGCTGGCTCTGACTTTGTTGCTGCCCAAGCGCGCGCGCGCACACACACACGCATGCACGAACACACACAAAACAACAGGGTGCAGGGCAGCCAGTGAACCAACACCCCTTCTCCCTGATGCTGGGTGGCTGGTGAACCACGCCCCCACCCCATATTTCCTATGGATGGTGATTATCTGGGATTTTATTAACCAGGATTAATTTTTTCCCTATCATCCCGGATAATCGAGAGTCTACTGTAGTGGTTATAGTAGTTTAGCCTTAGTAGTATGTTTTCTTGATTTTATTTTTGTTCAACATTACTAAAATGTATGAACAGGATTTTGATTCATTTCTTTCAATATGTAATATAGACCAGAAGCACTAAGGATCTCAGAGATCATCTGATCCATGTAAGAATCTAATTTGCTATCTGTAAATCAACACATTGATTTTTACAAATTTTCACCTTAAAAGAAATTAGTCATGTTTTTGGGGTAGAGTAGATAGGAGGAGGATCTGAAACGTAATGTTCTATTAAGCAATCAAGGGAAGGTTGTTATATAATGGAAGAGCTTCATATTGTTGAAGGTACCTTATCATTTGTTTGTAAAATGATGGTTTGCTGATGCAATTATGTGGCCAGTTGGATGGGAAGAGGCAATGTACCACAGTTCTTCCCTCTTTCCTGCCCCTAAGTTTGGAGCTCCCTACAATACAGTCAAAAGGTGTTTTTGATATCTGGAAAGGCAGTACGAATGCTGACCTTCAGCATTTGGCATTTTGGAAAATGTAGTTCAGTAACTGGTTGACCATTTTGTTGTAGGCATGGTTGGTTGTTGTGACTGGTTAAACTAATCACTAATGTGATTTGATTTCACTGGAGGGATTTTTGTATTAAAGATCAGAGATTAGTTACCTGGTCTGTATTTTTGTAGAACATTGAAGTGAGAGAAATTCTTTATTTTTAATAGGAAAAAATGTTAATGTTTGTGGGTAGAGGATTCTGTAATTTCAGTCCACAAAAGGAACCGTGTTGGCCACCTTGATTTCTCATAGTAGAGATTACACACTTGTAGAAGTAATATGGGCAAAAGATTTGATATAGCGGTAAGGACTGGAGCTGGAGTTCTAGTGCCTATTTATCTTGTCAATTAGCACTCTAGTCCTTAATCTTGGTAGTGAAAGTTTTTTTGTATTTTTTAAGTCTTAATATTATCCCAATTTCTTAGATTCAGAGCATATTGCAAGGAGATAGGTAACATATAGTCTAATACACTATTGCTTTGTAACAAATCCATATGTTCCATAATACAGAAACTATTATGAGATAAATTGCACAGACACCTAGGAAACTGGAACTAGAATATTGAACTTTCAGCACCTGAAAAACAGCCCTCTTCCACCTGAACTATAGAAGATGGGAGATTGCATGTACACACCAGTCCCACAATTCCCCTTGAAGGTCACAGTCTTCTAGTATGAGAGGGAGTGGGGTGCAGTGCCATACAGCAGCTGTGGTCTGAAATCAACAAGATGAAATTAATAAAGACAAATGCAAAATACTGCAGTTAGGAAGGAAAAAATCAAATGCACAACTACAGCATGGGAAATAACTGGCTAGGCAATAGTACTGCTGAAAGAATCTGTGAGTTAGAGTAGATCACAAACTGAATGAGACAACTGTGTGATGCAGTTGCAAAAATGTTCATATCATTCTGGGATGTATTAACAGGAGAGTTGTATGTATGACATGGGAGATATCACTCTCACTCTACTTGGCACTGGTGAGGCCTCACCTGGAATACTGTGTCCAATTCTGGGCACCACATTTTAGAGAAGATGTGGACAAACTGGAAAGTCAAAAGGAGAGCAACAAAAATGATAAAAGATTTAGGAAAACCTGGCCTATAAGGAAAGACTAAAAAAAAACTGGGCATGTTTAATCGTGAGAAATGAAGACGGATCTCATAAGTCTTCAAATTTGTTAAGGACTGTTGTTGTAAGCAACTGTTTTCCATTGCCACTGAAAGTAAGATAAGACTGAATTGTCTTAATCTTCAGCAACAGAGATTTAGTTTAGATATTTGGAAAATCTTTTGTAACTATAAGGATAGTTAAGCACTGGAATAGATTACCAAGGGAAGTTGTAGAATCCCCATCATTGCAGGTTTTTAACAGGTTAGCCAAACAGCTGTCAGGGATGGTCTAGATGTACTTGGCTCTGCCTCAGTGCAGGGGGAGAGATTAGATAACCTCTTGAGTTCCCTTCCAGTCCTGTGATTATATTTGACATCAGAGCTTTCTTTGACTCATTCAGTTAAATCAACATGGTGAGTAGATCATGAAGCCCTTCAAGGTATTTGCTGTAGAATACATATGCCTACAAAAGGAAAAGAATAAAATCTATTTTATATAGGGATCTGATAAAAAGTGCACTGAAATCAATAGGAATCTTTCCATTTGTTTCAGTGCACTTTGGATCAGTCCCTAGATCTGGTGTATTGTGTGGAGAGCTTTTACAAAAAAGTTATAATTTGTTGGTGAAAGTTTTAAAGAAAAATATGCTCCTTCTTTCACTGACAAATATTGAAAAAATTCAAAATTCCATCAACTCTACAGCTGGTTGAAAAATGGGAACTTTTTTTTGTGCAAAAATATATTCTCTGTCAAATATTGGCCATCTCTGAAAAATTATCACATAGGGCTGGTCTTCACTGTGGGAAGGAATTGACTGAAGATACACAACTTCAGCTACGTGAATAACATAGCTGAAGTTGGCGTATCTTCAGCCAACTTACCTGCCGTCCTCATGGCGGCGGCAGTCAGCGGTGTGCTCCCCTGTCAACTCCGGCTTGCGCCTCGCGTCAAGCTGGAGTTATGGGAGTTGACGTGGCGCCGCGGGCAATCGATTTCTCGCGTCTTCCCGAGACACGAGAAATTGATCGCTAACAGATCGATTGCTACCCGCCGATCCAGCGGGTAGTGAAGACATACCCATAGGGTCATGAGCATTGGAAGACTAAACATTCAGGTCAGTTCATATCTTTTTGCCACGTGTCCTTCACATCAGTAGTGTCTATGATACATGCAGTTACACACAAAAGCAGATTCCCTGCACCAAGCATGCTCAGTTCAATATCTTTTCCCTGGCTATTTCAGTTATAACTTGGGTAGAGATGGGAAAACTAGTGGTATTCAGACAAAGCTCCACCTACAGTCCCAGAGTAGCTGGATATATCTGCTAAAATGGGTTCCCAAACTTGGTTCATGGCTTGTTCAGGGTAAGCCCCTAGTGGGCCGCAGGATGCTTTGTTTACCTGAGCATCCACAGGTACAGCCGCTCGCAGCTCCCAGTGGCTGCAAAAAAAATTCCTTTTTGGAAAGGAGTATTTATCTGTACACTATGATCTGTGTAAAACACAGTAGAAAATGTCAGTGTGGTTTTTAGTGTTCATAATTGTATTTTCTCAGGAGAGGGGGCAGGGAAGTGAAAAGAATTCATAAATGTGTTGATAATTCTATAACTTCACATGAACCAAAGATAATGAAATGTGAAATATTTGTTGGTATAGCAACCCACCAATTCAATACTGCTAAGCATTTTAACCAGGTTTTATCTGACATGTTTAGTAGAACTTCAACATTTTACTTCAGACACCATTAAATAGCTGTTGATGAAATCTGGAAAGTACTAGAGCTGGTCACAAAGATTCTCTAGGATTTGGGTTTATTTGAATTCCTACATAAATGTGGGCTCCCATGAATAATTCTCTAGCAAAGCATGTTAAATACAACTGTTATCTACCATTACATAGACACGGATGGCCTCTAACTAAATGCAGATACCAATACACGCAATATACTTAAAAGGTATCTAATCTAGATATGGAGCTTATCAATATTTTCAATATTTATTTATGTTTGAAAGCAAACTAAATTTAATTTTCTCTTTCTAATCCAAAATTGTGAATACTCATGTACATACCCACCTCAGTCTTCCATTTTCATGATTATTATTAGTGTTACAGTAGCGCTTAGACTTCAGTTGAAATTAGGACCCCATTGTAAGTGCTGTATACATTCACATAATAAAAAGCAGGGCTTGCCCAGAAAGCTCACATCTAAATAGGTAAGACAGACAAAGGTGAGAGAAAATCAATCTGGGTAGGGTAGCATTAGTCCAATTTTACAGGTTGGGGGCTGTACGGAGGGAATGAGGCACAGACAGGTGCAATGACTTGCCCAAGATTACACCAGAAGTCTATGGGAGAGCCATAAATTGTAGTTGTTCCTGTCCTGAGGCTTAACCACACAAGCACCTGTTTTTTAACCCACTGGAATGTAATATTTTATTTTTAATTAAAAGAATATTAAGGTTGCATAGTCAAGCACCCACAAGTTAGGAAACACCAGAATCAAGGTTTCCTGAGCAACTGTAATTCTACCTCAGTTCATATGTGTTGGGATACAGATTTTAATTACACAGTCACATACTATTGGTTTGTAAAGAATCCCCTAATTATGGGCTCATGCTGGGACAACAGAATGGAGGAAAGATGCGTATTTTGTCCCAATGGCCACAGTTGCTCTTTCCAGAGGTTATTGCTGTGCCCAAAGATTTAGTTTTGTGCTAGCATGATTAAAGGCCGTTACTTATATTCAACTGATTCTAAAGGCAGGCCTGGAAATTACGACTTTAAAAAATATCCTTTTCAATCTCGAGCAGCGTTGTCTTAGTTACAGCTTGGAAACTTGGGAACTGTGCTAGTGAAAATTGATTACTCAGACATGTGTGACTATGAGTCATCAGAGGGCTTGAAAAATAAGATGCCTGAGCTTTTTCTGCATGATTCCTTTCTTTATTTTTTAACTTGCTTTGGGACAACACAATAACTTGATTGCACAATAGCCTTAGGCAGAAGAACAGGACACACTTTTATACCTATACATGAGGTGATGTACTGTAGGTTAAAGATTCAACCAGAAACAAGACCTTTGCCCATTTTATTTGCTAATCACAGTGAAAATATTAAATTGTTATTCCCTTTTGAGAATTACACTTTCCTAGGAACACAGGAAGTGCCAGAATGGATCAGACCCAAGGTTCACCTGGTCCAGCATCCTGTTTCAGACAGTGGCCAGCATAAGGTGCTCGGAGTTCAATTTCAGGAAACCCAGCAGTAGGCAATTATTGAATAATTTACCCTAAGGATAACTTATTCCTAAGCCAAACTCTGATAGGGCTTATGACCTGGGACATGAGGACTTATCGCTGCCAAACTTCTATTACTTTTTTTTTAGCCCTATGATTATAATTCAGGATATCTTCATTATTTATGTAAATGTCCAATCCTTTAAAAAAATCTTATTAATTTTGAAAAATTTTGTCAATTTTAAATGTCTACTTGACAAGTGCTGCCACAATCAGTGGGACAACTGTACTTCTGACCTTCGCTGGTGTTCTTGAGTGCCTCCTCTCCCAGGTTTCAGGCCTCTAGTCATCACCTGGCTCCAGCTGGAATCATATAGGTGTACTAATAGTGATTTGCCTCAGCAGATCTGACTTAGACCCTGCAGTTCTCTTCCCTCTAAGGCAGGTAAACAAACCCACCTGGCTTGCCAGGGGGCTTACCCTGGTGGGCTATGGGCCAAAGGTTGCCAATCCCTGCTCTAGGGCAATAACCATGTGTCACAGGGTCACGACTCACTGGTGCGGAGCCTCCTGTCAGTCATCCTAGGAGTTAGCTCCTCAGGCCAGGAGCACCCTCTGTAGATCGGTGCCCCCCTTACTCTGGCTCCCATGTCCCTCCTGCACCTCGTTGCCCCTCTACAGCAGGGTCCTGCCCCTTTTTGGAACCCACTATCTGGGTCTCCCCTCCCAGGGGAACCTCCACCCCTTATTCTCACTTTCATCAGTGGCTAATGCCAGTCACCATCTAGCCCCCGCTCCCTGGGGCTGACTGCAGTCTATCAACCACTCATCATTGGCAAAGGGGGGAAGGGTTGGACCAGCTGCCTCTGCCCAGATCTGGACTGCTTCTCTGCAGCTCTAGTACCCTTTGATGGGCCCTTAACCTGGCCCACAGCCTGGGACTTTGTTAGACTGGAGCTCGCTGGCTGCTTCTGCCCTTCTCCAGCACTGCTACACCCTAAGTACCCTGCTTAGCTTCCCAGGCAGGCAGGGCCTCCTCTCTCCAGAAAACTAGAGAGAGTCTGTCTCCTTCTGGCGCCCCCTGCCCTCTTATAAGGGCCAGCTGGGCTCTGATTGCAGTAGCTACAGCTGTGGCTGTTTTCCTGATCAGCCTTGCTTTTCCCTTGCAATAACCCTCTCCCAGGGCTGTTTTAGGCCCTTCGGAGCAGGAGCGGGGTGACCACCCCACCACACCATGGTAAGCAATGGCCAAACCACCTCCATAAAACAAAGTATCGTTTATTTAGGACAAAAAACATTGCAGAGCGTGCATATCTTACAAACAATAAATATGCCTATATACCTTCCTGCTTACAAGGTAGATATTTTAAGTATTTATCCACAGTGGAACTGTCATTGATCCAGAGAAGGAGAAGAATAACCCTTTAACCTAGAGGTTAGGGCATTCACCTGGTGTGGGGGGAGATGGGAGACCTCTGGTCCAGTTACCATGCTCCAATCACTGTTTCATTATTTATCTACAATGGAACAGCTTCAATAGGGAGCCTCATATCAGAATACCCCATAACCCAGTGGGTTAGAGCGCTCACATCTTTTCTCCCTCTCAGAAGAAGAGGGGAATTGAACTTGGGTCTCCTACATTCCTAGGGCATACGCTAACCACTGCCCTAAACTTTATAAGGTGGGCACCAACACTGCCTCTTCCAGCTGGATTTTGAACTGGACCCGATTTGGTATGCAGCCTCTGAGCATGCCTCCAGTATCAGGACGTGCATGCAACGTGGGTGACTGAACAGCTATCCTCTGAGTTTGTGAGTCGCTCTGCCGCTTAGGTGGGAGAGAGATGCTCAGACAGCTAGTGTGAGGCCACTGTGCATGTGCATAGAGACTGGAGACTAGGAAATTTTTACCTGAAAACCTAGGTGCTGAGGAAGTTTAGGCATCTACAGGGTTTGGCAGGAGTTTTGTGGAGCCAAAACTGGGACCTAGACACTTAAGTCTGGGGGTTTAAGAACCTAGGGACCTTTTGTGGATCCCATTGTAAGTCCATAGATTCTTCTGCAGAGCCTCTATCTATGTCAGCTTGTCTCCCTGTCACAGCACCTTGGACAGCCCTTGGTGTCTCATCCCATCCTTCACAGAGACACTTTTCAACTGCTATAGACCTCTGGCCTCTAGCCTGGCAGTACAGCTCTGTCACTTTGGCCTAGAAGGATGCCATTGTCTTTCAAATGTGCGTGTGTATTCTTGCCTCAGAAGCTAACGTGTCACATTCCTGTATAGACCCCACAGCACATGAGCAGGACTGGCAAATAAGAAACATTCCAATATTCTCAGTATAAATTAAACCCACAGAGGAAATTATAATAATCCACCCTAGTTATACAGTAGCTTTACTTCAATGACCAAGTCACATACAATGTTCATAAAATGGTTACATGTCAGTATTCATAACACTATTGAATATGGTTTCTATGCCTAGTCCAGGTACTATGCCCTCAGTCTAAGGACTTGTCTACACAAAGTAGTAAAGCATATTAGAGTGATGTGATCTGTAGAGTGCTCTAATGTGCTGCACTCTCACTCTCCTGGTTAGACCTTGCAAGTGTGAACTAAAGTACCTAGTTTCAAACAGGACTACATTAACATGAACTAGGTATCTTTTCTAACTCTCGCCAGCAGAAGTTGGTCTAATAAAGATAATACCTCACCCATCTTGTGTCTCTCTAAAATTTATATGTAAACACAACTAAATGGCTTGCTATTCAGAGGTGATAAATCCCCATAGCTCCCCCTGCTTTCTTTCATAGACTTCTTGGACTGGAAGGGACCTTGAGAGATCATCTAGTCCAGTCTTCGGCACTCATGGCAGGACTAAGTATTGTATAGACCATCCCTGACAGGTGTTTATCCAATCTGTTCTTAAAAATCTCCAATGAAGGAGATTCCATCTTGCCCTCCCTGTGCAATTTACGCCAGTGCTTAACCACACGAACAGGAAGATTTTCCTAATGTCCAACCTAAACTTCTGTTGCTGCAATTTAAGCCCATTGCTTCTTGTCCTATCCTCAGAGATTAAGGAGAACAATTTTTTCCTCTCCTCCTGTAACAATCTTTTATGTACTTGAAAACCATTATCATGTCCTCTCTCAATCTTCTCTTTCCCAGACTACACAAATCCATTTTTTTCACTCTTACCTCACAGGTCATGTTTTCTAGACCTTTAATCATTTTTGTTGCTCTTCTCTGGACTTTCTCCAATTTATCCACATCTTTCCTGAAATGTGGCACCCAGAACTGGACACAATACTCCAGTTGAGGCCTAATCAGCATGGAGTAGAGTGAAAGAATTACTTGTCATGTCTTGATTACAATACTCCTGTGAATAACTCCAAGCAAGATGTTGGCATCATTTTTTTCCCCCAACAGCATTACATTGTTGACATGTATTTACCTTGTGGTCCACTATTACCCCAGATCCCATTCTGCTGTATTCCTTTTTGGCAGTCATTTCCCATTTCATATGTGTGCACCTGATTGTTCCTCCCTAAGCGGAATACTTTACATTTGTTTTTGTTGAAATTCATCCTACTTACTTCAGACCATTTCTCCAGTTTGTCCAGATCATTTTGAATTTTATTCCTATCCTCCAAAGCACTTGCAACCCCTCGCAGGTTTGTGTTATCTGCAAACTTTATAAGTGTACTCTCTATGCCATTATGGAAATCACTGAAGCTATTGAACAGAACCAGACTCAGAACTGATCCTTGCAGGACCTGACTCAATAGGCCCTTCCAGCTTGTTTTTTAACCACCAATAACTGCTCTCTGAGAATGGTTTTACAATCAGTTATGCACCCACCTTATAGTAACTCCATCTAGGTCATATTTCCCTAGTTTGTTTATGAGGAGGTCATGGGAGACAGTGTCAAAAGCCTTACTGAAGTCAAGATATACCACATCTACTGCTTCCCCCTACCCACAAGTCTTGTTACCCTGTCAAAGAAAGCTATTAGGTTGATTTGACTCTATTTGTTTTTGACAAATCCATGATGACTGTTATAACCTGACTATCTTTCAGGTGATTGCTTAATTGTTTGCTCCATTATCTTTCACGTTACTCAAGTTAAGATGACCAGTCTGTAATTCCCAGTTGTCTTTATTCCCCTTTTTATAAATGGGCACTATATTTGCCCTTTTCCAGTCCTCTTGAATCGCTCCCATCTTCCTTGACTTTGCACAGATAATTGCTAATGGTTCAGATATATTCTCAATTACATCCTTGAGTGTTCTAGGATATATTTCATCAGGCCCTGCTGTCTTGAAGGCATATAATTTATCTAAGTAACTTTCAACTTGTTCTTTCTCTATTTTAGCCTCTGATCCTTTCTCATTTTTACTGGCATTCACTATGTTAGACATCCAGTCATTGCTAAACTTTTCGCTAAGAGACATGATTAGCAACATTCAATTAACAAACTCACCTGCTCACCATACTGGGAGATGTACAAATGGACGTCCAGTAGTCTTTTGACAACATTCATTGTGTCACATGCTATTGGTTAACAGAGGTGCCATGGCAAGTTGAGCTTCCACTGAAGTCAGATTTTTGGCTGTTGAGGTCAGTGCAAGCTATAGGTGTTCAGCATCTGCAAAAATCAAGCCACCTGACTAGATGCCTAAATATGGTTGTCAGTGCCTCATGTAAGTAGCCCAAGTTCAAAAATTTGGTGCTTAGTGGCTTGCCCTAGGACAAGTAGCATTTCAGTAATGGTCTCTGCTGAACTGGTAGTGTCCAGTCCCATGGTTAATGTACAGGATCAAGATGCCTCTCTAGACAAGCACTCCTTAGAATAAAGATTTTATTTTCCTCTATTGGTCTGATCATTTTCTTGATTAAATTAAGTAAGACTCTGTCTTCCCTGCACATAGGTGACCTTAAAACTCCCTACCTCTCATAAGTTTTTATTTTATAACTCCACAGGATGGGGCTTGATAAGTCTTCAAATCAAATA
Organism: Dermatemys mawii; assembly: GCA_007922305.1. NCBI lineage: Eukaryota > Metazoa > Chordata > Testudines > Dermatemydidae > Dermatemys > Dermatemys mawii. Next base: position 2,089,095 of record ML677364.1, on the reverse strand, counting down.
AGTTAAGGGCTGTAATAAAGAGGATGGTGAACCATGGACATGGAAAACAATTGAAGTCAAGACAAGAGGCAATTGACTTAATCTGCAGCAAGGGAGTTTTAGGTTACATATTAGGAAGAGCTTTCTAACTATAAGGATAGTTAGATACTGGATCAGGCTTCCAAAGGAGATTGTCAAATCCCCAGCATTGGAGGTTTAAAAGAAATGGTTAGACAAACATCTATCAGGGATGGCCAAGGTCTACTTGGTCCTTCCTCAGTATAGGGGACTGAACTAGATGACTTCTCTGGGTCCCTTCCAGCCATAAATTTCTATGATTCTATCATAAGATTTTACTTTTCTGTATGAAATGCCTAGTTGTCATGAGCATAGGCATTTTGTGAATTACTACATTAAATAAGGGAATGTTTTTGAAGGACTATAAAAAGAAGCCTTTCCATTTCCTCTTAGCTGGTTTCAGGGTATAACAGGCTGGCTTGTCCCTGTAATCACTTATGCAGAGATCAGCTGATTCCCTTTAAAGAGCAGCTGGAAGCTACAGAGAGAAAATCTCCAGGGAAACCAGAATGGGGATGGACAGAAAAAGAGCATGAGTACAGAAGGTGCTGGGAATGAGTAGCCTCCAGCAGAGAAACCTGGGAATTGCGAAGTCAGACTACAGGAAGGAAAGGCATGGGGACTGATCTGATAGGAAGGTAACTAGACAGACTTGAGAACTTTGTTCTGAAAGTTAATTTAATAAACCAGAACTCATGAAGTGGTGTGAGTGGACAAAAGATTCTGTGAGTTATTGAAGAAGAAATCTCTTGATGGGGGAAATTGACCAAGGGCCTGCTCTTAGGGACACTTGGAAGCCATGAGGGGGCACCCTGGGGAAGGCTACACCATGACACTGGGCTATGGTATATCTTAAAAGAAAGGAATTAAAGGGATAACTGAATTGTCAGGAAGATCATTATGACTCCCGTTAGCATCAGAAAAATTGCTAGAGGAGGATGGGCTGATTTTCTTCACATAGTAATTTCCTTATTAATATTTTGATTACAACAATGTCTAGATGTTCCAACAAAGACTGGGGCCCCATTGTCCTAAGCACAGTACAGACAAGTATTGTAAAAAACAAGCCCGGCCCCAAGTGGACAAGACAAGGGAAGGGTGGGAGAAAAGAAGTGTTATCATTCCTACATTGCAGACAGGCACAGAAGTCAAGTGACTTGCCCAAGTATACAGGAACTTGGTAGCAGAGCCAGGAATTGAACCCAGCCCTATAAAGTCCCAGTTCAACATTTTAATCACAACTTCACCCTTTGCCTCCAGACAGTCTTCCTGCTCAAAAGATATGGGTGGTGTTTAACAATCAAAGCACATGAAATAAAGTTAAATCTGGTCCCACAGGTCTTTTGTATTGCATAACTGCAATCCTATAACAAGATCATTAGTTATTTTATATTTCAGTCTACACTTTACATTGCTGTCACCTTAAAAGGATGCTGAGCTGATAACATTCGTGCCGGTTCCAACCACAGGCTCTGCAAAGCATTGCAAATTGACTATGTAGATTTTTAGAACCCTATAGTAACCTATGTGATCCCATTAACCATACAAGAGTGGCCAACACTTTTTAGCTGACAGTAAGGCTCTTTCAGAGCTCTTAAAACTCCTAGGACACTGGTAAGTGAAGTAAAGAGTGAAGTGACACTGCAAAAGAATCATGCTGTTCCCATATGATCTGACCTCTGACTGTCATCTTGATCTTGTCACATCATATTTATTTAATTTAAAGTAATATTGCTGTAAACATACAATTAAGAATTTCTAATAAGTGGTAATACATGGTGTATTTTCAGTATTTGGAAATTACATCATCCTGTATATATCAAAAGAAAGATTGACAAAATAGCCCTAAAATAGCTATGGAGTGAATTCTCTTACTAGAACTGTATGAAAATTACATTGGAAAATGCAGATAGAGTGGAGAAGGAAATGATCAGTGAAGGATAGTCAGATATTAAAAATGATGGAATGACTTGATTACAAATTTTATGATCCTTAACTACTGATCATATTATACCTTAGTGTAAATAACTTTTCAGTATACTCGTAAATCAACCCTGTGCTATAAAAATGAAGCCTTTTGAGATATTTTAAATTAGTCTTTAAAATGACCCTGCTCAGAAATGTTCACATTGCAGGATAATAAAGCTATGTGTGAAATAGTATGCATTCTAGGAAAATGAGAGGTAATGACCATGGCTCAGATAAATCCGTGTTTAAACCATAGACCGCTATATGCTCATACTAAATGTAGCTTGACAATGAAATCAGCCATGGTCCACTGTGTGAAGAACATACTTGCTAGACAGAACATCAATCAAAAAATGACTTCATTTTTTAAATGCTGCTGACTAAGAGAAAAAGAATAGACACAGCATATCTGTTGTGTTAAGTCAATGTTTTATTTCTGTATTCCAAAAAGGCACAGTCAAAATTTGGATCATAGCTTGAGAGACAACAGAGCATGTCCTGGAATGACTTCTGTGGTTCTTGCTCAGTCCTTCCTCAACTTGATTTAGCTGATCATATTGTCAGACACGACAGCAAAGATTTTCCTCTTGTCAGGATTGCACTTTAGAATCCAGACATGCTGAATGATTCTGAAATAGTTTTGCCACTATCTTAAATGGTTTGAGTGATGATCACATGTGGCTGATGTGGAAAGAAAACCAGTTTACTCCTCCACTCTGATGCACAACTGCTGATGTAAGCAAGGTCTGAAGGAACAATCCCCTGACAACCAGTGATGATTTGGCGGGAAAAGACTTCAAGACCAGACTGTATTTACATGAACCCACCTACTCTGCCTAGGTATCCAACAGACAGAGCTGTATTGCCCAAGTGATCACCTTTGGATGATATTGGGTTACAAATCACTTGAGTATTGAATGCACAGGTAATTAAATATTGTTGCCCATTTTTGTACGAGTAAAGAGCAGTAGAACTATACTTTGGCTATCCTGATTGATGGGGATCAACCTATACTGAACTGAACTCTCTAATCAAGAGATTTGGATGCCAGATCCCATGGTAAAGTGAGAAGGGGTGGGGACAGGTATCCCTACCTGGAGATGTAGGCTCTGCCTAAGAGTCCTAGGCACCATTTAAAGATAGAGCTAATTAGACTCCATTGAGAGTCTTTTGTTTGGCTATTGGTGATTGCAGCTCTAGTGATTACTTAAGTGTAAGCGCTGCTTAGATCTGCTGTGGGGCAGTGTTTCTGCAGAAGAGACTGCCCAGTCTGCATTAGATGTGAGGTCCCCCCACTGAGTGCTGAAATCAATCATAGCTGGGTGAAACCTCAAGAGACCAACTTGCAGAGGTCTCACTAGAGAGGCAGGTGGCAGCAGAAGGTGACGGTGCAGGGCCATCGGTGACAGAGCAGATGGCACAATGGCGTGAACGGTTGAACAAGCCACAGCAGCAGAGTGAATGATGGCACAGCAGCAGCCAGCGACACAGAGTGAACAGCAGCAACTGTGAGCCAGTTGTGAAGGCATTGCTTGACGTTTCTTCCCCCTCCGGCTGAGAAGGGAACTCATGTGAACGCAACTCTGTGGTCCTTGGTCAGCAAAGACCCAGCTGTGAATGGGATGTGCCAGAGAGAGAGAGGAGGGGCATTTTAAAGGGATATTTCTTTGTTGGACTTCCTCACTGCAAGGTGAGAAATGGAAACAAGGACACTGCCCAATGCCGTGTGGGGCGGAAATTTTGCTCATAGTCAGATGTGTTGAAATCATGGTTGAGGTTTCCCCAAATTAATGCCAGGTTCCTTTCCCCTTTGTATTAAAAGGTTTATCTGCTATAAACAGACTCACTGCTTATGAAAAGGGGAAGCGTTGCCTCTTTCAGGTGCCTAGGAGTGGTGTTTACGTTTCCCAGATTACGGGTTCTGTGTTGTATTGTTCAGAGGGACCCATGGATACTGAAGCTAGTCCTTGTTGCTGCTCACTCCACCTGGCAGAAGGGTTATACTTACAATACCAGGTGTGTGGGGGGGGGTGGACTGTGCCATTTGTAGGAACAGATGAAGGGGTTAAAATCACTGCTAACATTATTTAAATGTGCTCTTCTAGATGATAGGTTTAAAGATACAAATGTTGTTTCTAATGATATTGTGGAATATGCAGCCACTGTCTTCCCTTTTACAGTAATTCCACATTTTTATTTACTATGAATTAAGACAAGCACACACAGTATAAATACGTTCAGTTTTGGGTGTCCAAAGTTAGGTTCCTCATTCCAGTTTTAAGGGCATAAATAAGGAGCAGTGGGTGGAGGGAGGATTGCTTGTCTGGCTGCCTTGCAAAGTCCTCATTAGTGCAAACCCTGCTTACTCAGACTTTATACTGGGGAAGCGTGGGTGGAAAAGTTGTTCTGAAGACTTAAAGGTAGGATTGATTTGGGGTTCTTTCGGGTAACTAAAATGCTGTACCTGAATATTTTAGCTGATTGTTTGTGATGGTTCCTTGCCCCATATTTGGACCTGGAGTCTAATAGCCCCAGAATGTCCACCTAGAGTAAGCAGGATCTTCATGGCCTCTTGTCCTCTTAATTTTTGAGTCACCTTTGAAACACTTTTTCCACTGTTACTGGCATCTAAATTCTGTACTACCTCTTGGCTCTTCAGTACTGCATCTCATTGTCAAAGCTTTCTAACAATTGCTTATTAAATTCACCAGTGGGAATGACAACTCCTTTCTTCTTATTTGAGGGATCACTGGCAATTAAGTTGAACAGCAAAGTAGCTTTAGGTTAGTGAGATTATGCTATTGTTTACCTATTGACAAGAGGATCAAAGAGGTGCCAGTAGTACAGAACAATCCACGACAGAAGCTTCTATCAGCCATTGGCAATAAATTTAGCTTACGAATGTAACAACACTCTCCTGTTTTTAAGGGAAGGGCTGAAGTGAGAATGGGTTGTGACAGCTACAATAAAAGATAAGTCACATGAATGACTGATCTTGAACTATAGAACTGTCTGCAACAGGAACTATGAACTGCTACAAGCATGATAGTCCATGGCCACGTTGCCTGCTCAGAAAAGATTAGCACATGTTAAGTTATTCAAAATAGGAATTTTTTAACAAGAAACCTACATGCACCACAGATGCATTTTCTCCCTTCGGTAGGGAATGGAAAGGAACCGCATATGATAGATTTGAGTTTTCTTTCATTTTCTTATTCTGGAAGGCACTCATATGCTGTGGTAATAGATGAAATATGTGAAACTGAATAGAATGGAGTTTAAAAATAGCTGCAGATTAAGTGAAGATTACTTCATTCTCATAAATTAGATTCCTTTGAAGACCCTGACATTGGCAGATTTGTATGAGAGTTGCTGACTGAGAGGAAAAGCATAATTGACTCCTGCGTGAAGCTAAACTGAGCTGTTGATACAGCAGATCTATGCCGAGCAAGGGAGTTGAGTACCTAGGCAAAGATGTTCATCCAGAAACTGTCTCTATTTTAAATTGACTAAGTTGTTCTAGTTCACAAATGCAAGAAATCATCAGACACAAAATTTATGACCAATTAATGGAATATGGGAGAGACTTTAAAGCATGGCCAACAATAGTCACAAGTTTATACAAATCCATGACAATGACTAAGGAAGTACATAAGGAAAGTATGTAAAGGAAGTGGATTCAAATGTGAATTTGGATCATCTGTAGGTACAATAGAACAGCCTCATAAAAAGCTTATGAAAATTTGCAAACCCAGGTACAAAAATCTGTTTGTCCACCACTCCTTACAATGGTCGTGCTGAAAGGATATTTTACTCAGTTGTGAATATTTGCATTTTGTGTGCATGCGAGGGAGGAAAGGGGCAGTGGGTATTTGCAAGGCTGAGTTAAAATGATTCAATAAAAGTCATGCAATTTATTACAAATCGTGCTATCAGGTCAAGTTATTCAATTACTGGACTGGAATGCAATCTTCAGAAATCGATCAGACATCTTTATCGTAAGTTTCATATGCCATGGAGAAAGTTCATGCTTCAGTATAGCTGTCCAAAAAAAATTACAAGCCACTTACCTTAGGGACCCTTCAGATCTGATTAGCTGTTCTCAATGTTCTAACTGTTGTATATATTTTTAGTCTCAAAACAGATGAGGAAAGGAGGGTGAATACCATTGTCTTCATTTTACAGATGGAGCAAGTGAGATACAGAGAACATGAGTGACTTACTTAGTAGCAGAGCCAAGATAAGAACGCAAATGTCCTGGTTCCAAATCCAGGAACTCTATCCACTTTGCCACACGATGAAACAAGAGGGCAAGTGCAAGGAAAGTCCATAAGTCTCAGTACTGAACTAAAACTAGAGTGACTATATTTCCCTATGCTGAATCGGGACAACTGGTAAACTTACTCGAGTTCAGTGGCAATCAGTCAGAACTATGAAGTACAAACATTCAAATTGACTGAACCCTGTTAAAAAGGAATACTGTGTAGTTGGATTCTTTTTATTTACCTTCTTATCCGTAAGACTTTAGGCTTCACACAGGGAGGGGTTACTCCTAACCCCACATAAACGGGGAGACACACACTCTGTACACCTCTGTCACACAGTGCGGGTGACTGACTAACCCGACCCTCTCTGCCTGGCCATCTCCACCCTACATATCTGGCTAGGCCCCAGGAATGGACCTGCCTCTCCTGGTACCTGGTGCTAGGTGTTCCTGAGGCAACACACTGCAGGGGAAGGGGGCGGGACAACTCCCAGGGGACATGTCCCCCTCCCCAGATGTCTGCCAGGGTTCACACAGGAATGTGCCCAGCAACAGCCTCTCAGCACTGTGTGGGAGGGGAGCTGCTTCCAGCTGGAGGGGAGCAGGGAGAGGGGAAGTGATGACTTGGCCCTGTCGTGGCAGAGCTCATCTCTTCTCCCACTCCCCTCCCATCTACCCTGGCTGCAAGCAGCTTGTCCCTTCCTGCCCACAAGTGTAGAGATGCAGCTTAAGCCCTAAGGATACATTGTGCACCAGGGCCCAGGGAACCTGGCCAGAGACGTTGCTCAGCAGGGGAGGGTGCCTAGGGATGGAACAGCCCTGGGTTCCCTGTGGGGCAGGACCCAGTGTGTGTGTGTGTGTGTG
>ML677364.1:2018091-2081932 GCA_007922305.1 Dermatemys mawii | reverse complement strand
GCAGAGGGTGCTAAGCACCTGCCCAGAGGGCTGCTGTAGAGCCTGCAGGTTTGAGCGTGAACAGGCTGGAAATCGCTTCCCCTCCATGCCCCGTGCGCACTCCAGAGCTTAGCTGAGGCGCGGGGAAGCTTCCCCATGCCAGCGGGGGGTGGGGCTTTGGCATATGCAGGGCTCTGCTCCTCGTCACCTGGACCCTGGGCTAGACAGTCTTGGGCTTTCCTGGGGCGCCGGAGGAATGAATGAAGGAAGGAAGAAAGGAAGGACCTTGTCAGCCAGGCTGTTGGTGAGCTGAGCGCTCTGACCAGGGGCTGGTTCTCCACACAGCACTGGGAGTGGGACCTACTCCATCAGTGGAGATATGGAGGAGCAGTAGGGCTGGGAGGGGGTGAGGGGCAAAGCAAGGAGAGGACAGTGAGAGGGGGAGCATGTAAAGAGCCAGTGAGTGGGCAGCGGAGGCAACATGTAACTGGTCACTGCCTGGAGCCTGCCTGCACTCACCAGCCACCGCAGCTCACAGTGCGCCGCCAGCACCAGCCAGAAACAGGACAGGAGGCAGGGCCCTGCTGGCTAAGAGCCGGCACACAGCAGGGGCTGCGCTGACGGACCAGCGGGGGAGTAGCCAGCCCTGCATGCTGCATCTTTCCCCACCACCAGCTTTGCAAACTCACCCTCATTGTCAGCCCCTGGCATGCTCCCCAATCACTGCTAGTGGGACTGTGGCTGGCGAGCAGGGATCTGGCCAGCAGCAGGAACCGCCAGTACTGATTTCAGGGCCAGGCAGACGAGAGGACAGAAAATACCAGACAATTTGCCCATTTTTAACAAAAATTCGGAATACCTGCAGGAGGGCTTAAAAATGGGACATCTGGTCACCCTAAAACCCACATAAAATAAAAATCTCTTATTTAACCAATGTATAAAGAATCATCCTTTCCAAAATTTGTAAACTGATAAAAATTTAAACTATACCTCAAGCTAAACTGAAAAGCACTAACAATAATCATCACTGACCGTGACAATATGTCAAAACAGCTGTGGGATTGTTTTCAATGACTTCCTTGTGCTTCATAAATATGTTTGGAAAATATTCAATATAGCGCCAAGTTACATATGTATATTGATCATATTTCTCATTCTCTGCTCTTAATTACTAAGGACATTTGTATAAAAACCTGTATTTTTGTTCATCTGTTTCTGCTGCTCAGTTCCCTTCATGAAGATGTAATCCTCAGTTTTGCTAGCAAGTGAAAAGTCTGAAAACAAAGGAAGAAAAATGTAGCAAACAGCTATAATATTGGCAGGATTGTTTTCCAGGATGTGAAAATGTCCTTTAAAGTTGGTTAGTTTAATGGTTACAAGCCCAGGTGGTGTTTTGACCTCATTGCAAATTGAGGGTAGTGAGTGAGTGTCTTACAGGACAGGGCATTGTTAATGTGAAAGTACTGGATATCTTTGAACACCGAGTTTAGTTTCTTATTTCTGTTCTTAGTTTCTTGCTTTTTAAAGTGATCAGATGCTTAGTTTTTTCTTTCTTTACAAATTACTGCCAGGATTTTGTAATCATGAATACAGACTGCAGATAATATACTATCGGAGAGAATGCTCTGGTAAAGAGGGACAAACAAGAAAACTGGCCCAACAAGGTGGTAATCAGCATAACAGAAACCACTAGTGAGAAGTGTGTTCTCCAGATGAACCAGATCATCATGAGTATTGAGTTTGAAGTGTGGATAGGAAAGAATTATGTCTGATGTTGTTTTTGCAGGAGCACAGCATATTATATTTTCTTTTTATATTTTATACATGTTGTGACAAAGCTCCAAGTTTGTACTTGTGGGTCCTGCGCTTCCTGGCAGATTTAGGGGCCTCAGAAACTCATCTAGGCCCCAGAGTGACGTCCCTTTCTCAGTATAATTGGAAAGAGTCACCGCCTAGTGAGTTATCTTCATCACAGGCCAGTATGGAAGATGGAAAAAGGGGGGAGCCCGGGCCCGCCCTCTACTCCGGGCTCCAGCCCAGGGACCCTAATAGTATCAGCTAAGATGGCTGACCTTTTATCCACAAAACACAATACAATTCCCTGGGCTACTTCCCCACAGCAGTCCCCGTTGTTTCAAACTCCACTTCACCCTTACCTCAGGGCCTCCTTCCTTCTGTATGATATGTTGTCCAACACTCAGTCTCAGCAACAGCATAACTTCCTCTCACAGCCCCTGACACCCACAGCCCACCTGACTAACTGGGAGGTTTTTATCTGGTTTCAGCCAGTCCCTGATTGGCTTCAGGTGTCCCAATCAGGCTAGCTGTTTCTACTCCTTTCTAGAAGGTTCTTAATTGGCCCCAGGTGTCTTGATTGGCCTGGAGTAGCCTTTGTTTGGCTATCCAGGGAACAGGGACCTGCACATCCTGAGACTAATATATCTACCTTCCAGCACTGTCTTATATCCTTCTGGTCTGACTCCGTCACAATGTATAATATAAAACATGTTGTATCATTTAATCCCATGGAAAGATTAGGTACAATTCTTATCTGCTGGCAATTCATTTTAATCAGATTGATGGCACCCTACATAATATCCTTTGGAGGCCATTTATTTGTAGCACACTGAAATTTACATGACACTTGCAGTCTACTGAAACACATGGCACTTCCATTTTGCACCTCCGAAATTCTTTTCATAACACCTATTGCTGGCATGTCAGTAGAAGCTCCACTTGCTGCAATCAGCTTGTTACGTAACTTTCTAGTAAGGATAGGATTTCTTTTAATATTACTGACAAATACAGCATACACTGGATTCCATTACTCATCTGGCACCATAATGGGTACATTCAGACTTTCTATTTCCCAGATCTCTTTGAGTTTCACAATGGACAAATGAGTTGTCAAGGCTGGTGTAGCTAAAAGGGAGAGAGTACTAGGCTGAGCATTAAGTGATGCAGTTAGAAATGATGCCAGAGAGGCAGGAAGAGACCGATTTAGGGTCAAGGACAAGAAGTTAAAATTTGATGTGATAAAAAAGCAAGAGCCAATAGGAGAGATTCAAAGTTGGGAGATGGGGTGCCATGGTCAGATCAGGTGAAGAAGGTGATTTTAGAGGCAATGTTTTGTGTATCATGGAGTGAGTGGTGATGTGAGTGTCAGGGAGGCCAGAGAGGAGAAGATTGCAGTCATCAAGATGGGAGATGATCAGAATATGGACAAGAGTTTTAGTTGCTGGGACAAAGAGAAAGGATTGGCTCTTTGAAATATGATGGAAGAAGATATACAAATAGTTAGAAATGGCCTGGATATTAGGGGAGAATGAGAGGAAAGCGCTGAAGATGGCACCAAAGTTGGGTAAAATCAGAGAGTGGTAATGGTGTCAACAGTAGCAAAGGAAGAGGGAAAAGGAGAGGGTATGGTTGGAAAAATAAGGAGTTTGGTGTTAGCCACATGAAGTTTCGATGGTTGGAGAGATTTCAGAGTGACAGGCTGAAATGTTCAGTATCAGAGGGGTAGCCCTGTTAGTATGGATCTGCAAAAGCGACAAGGAGTCCTGTGACACCTTATAGACTAACAGATGTATTAGAGCATAAGCTTTTGTGGGTGAATACCCACTTCGTCGGATGCAATGTGGAACTGACCGAGGATCAGAGGAAAACAAGTTAGGAGTGAGGAGTTAGATTTCTATGCAATCAGAATCAGTACAGAGCTGAAGGAAATTATACAGAAAGAGTTGCAAGAGACAGAAGAGCAAGATCACAATCTCAAAAATAGTTTTTCCTGATTATAACTTTCTGGCAGAAAATAGTGAATTTTTACCAGTCATAAGGCTCTTGAACAATCTGTTCAGATTAATCATAGATGGTAGCTCTGTCTCCTGGCCAAAATTTCTCATAAAAGACTGAAGTCTCTTTCTGTGTATTGGATTTATGTAGCTTTCTTCTGTATTCAAGAATTATCTATATTATCCTTCTTATTAACGGTGGAAGACTTTTTGGATTTATAGAGTGAGTTGATTCCTTGTTGGCAGAGAGAGAAACAAAAGATGCAACAATACTAGTCTATTTTATTCAAAAGTGTTTATATTCTTGAGCAAAGAAAAGCAGCAGCAAAGCTTCAGCAAAAATTCCTCTCTCAGAACTCCAGCTAAATACTATTTTTAATACTGAGGCGAGTGTGTCTTGTAGATCGTCTCATGCCAAAAACTTGCTGAAATAAAATAGCAACTTCATTTTCTTACTGCCTCCATCATATGTCTCTGCCTGTTAGAGACATATATACAAACATACCATACGAACATAAGAAAGGCTGTACTGGGTCAGACCAAAGGTCCATCCAGCCCAGTATCCTGTCTACCGACAGTGGCCAATGCCAGGTGCCCCAGAGTGTGTGAACCTAACAGGTAAAGATCAAGTGATCTCTCTCCTGCCTCCATCACCCTGCTCTGACAAACAGAGGCCAGGGACACCATTCCTTACCCATCCTGGCTAATAGCCATTAATGGACTTAACCTTCATGAATTTATCCAGTTCTCTTTTAAACCCTGTTATAGTCCTAGCCTTCACAGCCTCCTCAGGCAAGGAGTTCCACAGGTTGACTGTGCGCTGTGTGAAGAAGAACTTCCTTTTATTTGTTTTAAACCTATTACCCACTAATTTCAATGGGTGGACCCTAGTTCTTCTATTATGGGAACAAATAAATAACACTGGTCTACAATTTTTTAGAAGTTGTTTGCTTCAGAGATAAAATGTGATATTTATTATGTATTTTGATGTGCTGAATTCAAATATGACAATTAAAACAACTGATTGGCTACTGTTTCTAAGATATTTAAGTTTTTACATTTTATGTCTATGTATATTGTGTAGATAGTAGAGTTTTAATCATAAATTGTAAACCTAGGTCTTTTCATGTGTTTATGGTTGCTTTACATGATAATATTTCACCTGTCCTGTTTATGTAACACTTTAAAAATCAGCAAAAGGGTTATATAAATAAAATGTATTATGAAACAAAAGGCAAAAAACTATTATGTACATAGTTTAGTCCTATTCAGTGTCTATTCGGCGCTTCTTGGCTTGTCTCTTGTATTCATTAAATGGAGCATCTCTTGTCACTGTCCAGCAATAGTCTGCAAGCATTGATGGGCTCCATTTGCCCTGATAGCGTTTCTCCATTGTTGCAATGTCCTGGTGAAATCGCTCGCCGTGCTCGCCGCTCACTGCTCCGCAGTTCGGTGAAAAAAAATCTAGATGAGAGTGCAAAAAATGTATCTTTAGTGACATGTTGCAACCAAGGCTTTTGTATGCCTTGAGGAGGTTTTCCACCAACAACCTGTAGTTGTCTGCCTTGTTGTTTCCAAGCAAATGTATTGCCACTGACTGGAAGGCTTTCTATGACGTCTTTTCCTTGCCACGCAGTGCATGGTCAAATGCATCATCTCGCAGAAGTTCACGAATCTGAGGACCAACAAAGACACCTTCCTTTATCTTAGCTTCACTTAACCTTGGAAATTTTCCACGGAGGTACTTGAAAGCTGCTTGTGTTTTGTCAATGGCCTTGACAAAGTTCTTCATCAGACCCAGCTTGATGTGTAAGGGTGGTAACAAAATCTTCCTTGATTCAACAAGTGGTGGATGCTGAACACTTTTCCTCCCAGGCTCCAATGACTGTCAGAGTGGCCAATCTTTCTTGATGTAGTGGGAATCTCTTGCACGACTATCCCATTCGCAGAGAAAACAGCAGTACTTGGTGTATCCAGTCTGCAGACCAAGCAAGAGAGCAACAACCTTCAAATCGCCACAAAGCTGCCACTGACGTTGGTCATAGTTTATGCACCTCAAAAGTTGTTTCATGTTGTCATAGGTTTCCTTCCTATGGACTGCATGACCAACTGGAATTGATGGCAAAACATTGCCATTATGCAGCAAAACAGCTTTAAGACTCGTCTTCGATGAATCAGTGAAGAGTCTCCACTCATCTGGATTGTGAACGATGTTGAGGGCTGCCATCACACCATCAATGTTGTTGCAGGCTACAAGATCACCTTCCGTGAAGAAGAATGGGACAAGATCCTTTTGACGGTCACGGAACATGGAAACCCTAACATCACCTGCCAGGAGATTCCACTGCTGTAGTCTGGAGCCCAACAGCTCTGCCTTACTCTTGGGTAATTCCAAATCCCTGACAAGGTCATTCAGTTCAGCTTGTGTTATGAGGTGTGGCTCAGAGGAGGAGGATGGGAGAAAATGTGGGTCCTGTGACATTGATGGTTCAGGACCAGAAGTTTCATACTCTTCCTCTTCCTCGTCTCACTCAAGTGAGAATGATTCTGGTGCATCAGGAACCGGCAGTCCTTCTCCGTGGGGTATTGGGCGTATAGCTGATGGAATGTTTGGATAATGCACAGTCCACTTTTTCTTCTTTGACATACCTTTCCCAACTGGAGGCACCATGCAGAAGTAACAATTGCTGGTATGATCTGTTGGCTCTCTCCAAATCATTGGCACTGCAAAAGGCATAGATTTCCTTTTCCTGTTCAACCACTGGCGAAGATTTGTTGCACAAGTGTTGCAGCATATGTGTGGGTCCCACCTCTTGTCCTGATCTCCAATTTTGCAGCCAAAATAAAGGGGATAGGCTTTCTTAACCATAGTGGTTATACTGTGCTTTTGTGATGCAAAAGTCACTTCACCACAAACATAGCAGAAGTTATCTGCACTGTTCACACAAGTACGAGGCATCTCTGCTCACTTTGGCTAAACAGAAATGTGTCCCTTTGCAAAATCAAACACTGACAAATAAGAGAGCACAACACTGTATGATTTCTAGAGCTGATATAGGGCAATTTGTTCAGCAGAGTGATGTAAGCTTCATTATGATTGCATCATCCATGACTTCTAGGAATAACATGATGCAATTCATACCATGTATGACGCAATACCAGCTTCAGATTGCATCATTCATTGTTTTGCCTAAAAAGCAAGTACTGTCCAAATCCAGTCATAGATTTATTCATACATCCAGTCAAAGATGTATTTTAGTAATTTCTGGTTTAAATTGAGATCTCTTCCCTTTATAACTCACTTATCCTCCGCCATTCCCATGTCAAGGGTTGTATATACTGACCCAATAGCATATCTTGAAAACTAGAGCCAATCAACAATTTTAAGCATCATTTTCGTTCTCAGTGACCCAGAATTAGTAAAGTTTGACTACATTTATTTCAGAAGCATTTTGGCTGTAGAGCAGTGTAACCTTTTCTTATTCACTTTCTCCACGCCACTCATAATTTTATATACCTCTATCATATCCTCCCTTAGTCTCCTCTTTTCCAAGCTAAAAAGTCCTAGCCTTTTTAATCTCTCCTCATATGGGACCCGTTCCAATCCCCTAATCATTTTAGTTGCCCTTCTCTGAACCTTTTCTAATGCCAGTATATCCTTTTTGAAATGAGACGACCACATTTGTACACAGTATTCAACATGTGGGCGCACCATGGATTTGTATAAGGGCAACAAGATATTCTCTGTCTTATTCTCTATCCCTTTTTTAATGATTCCTAACATCCTGTTTGCTTTTTTGACTGGGGCTGCACACTGCATGGACATCTTCAGAGAACTATCCATGATGACTCCAAGATCTTTTTCCTGATTAGTTGTAGCTAAATTAGCCTCCATCATATTGTACGTATAGTTGGGGTTATTTTTTCTGATGTGCATTACTTTACATTTATCCACATTAAATTTCATTTGCCATTTTGTTGCCAATCATTTAGTTTCTTGAGATCTTTTTGAAATTCTTCACAATCTGCTTGGGTCTTAACTATTTTGAGCAGTTTAGTATCATCTGCAAACTTTCCACCTCACTGTTTACCCCTTCCTCCAAATCATTGATGAATACCAATTGATAGATTCCTCATGGGAGCTGCAGGAAGTGCAGGCAGCACATCCCTGGGCCCGTGCCACTTTCCACAGCCCCCACTGGCCTGGAAGAGCAAGCCGTGGCCAGTGGGACCTGCGATCGGCTGAACCTGCAGATGCGGCAGGTAAACAAATGGGCTTGACCCACCAGGGGGCTTTTACCCTGGCAGGTTGTGTGCCAAAGGTTGCCGATCCCTGCTTTAAATGCTCATGCACACTTTCTTTTATTGCTAATGCAACTGTCTATGTATTCTTTTAAAGTGCATAGTTTGATAGTTCAACCTTACCTTAGTCAAAATAAAGTATAACTGTTCAGGATTATTACTGATTTACTGTATTTCTTACAAACACGGTATTTATAAATAACAATTTTTTCCCCCAAAATCATTTTTCTTTCTTGTACAGTACACCTATCAATCAACTGGTATTAGGTCTGACTTTGTAAAATTTGACCTGTATTTTTGTGAAGCACACTTATAGTCTCCAGCTAATTGTGTGCACAAGGACTCAAATAGATGTAGAGCTGAGTAGAAAATGGAATTTCTATTTCTCTGGAAATTCTGATATGTTGCAATTTTGTTTTCATCTGGAATTGAAATGAAAAGTTCAAATTTTGATTTTTTTTCTCAGAACAGAAATAGCTATTCAGAAGCAGCTGAACAACCTCCTCAAAACATTCTATTTTGACAGTTTTGTTTCAATACTGTTGAAACTTTATATTATAATTAGGGCTATCAATTAATCCCAGTTAACTCATGCGATTAACTCAAAAATTAATCACGATTAAAAAGTTAATCTCAATTGCAGTTTTAATCACACTGTTAAACAATAGAATACCAATTAAAATTTATTAAATATTTTGAATGTTTTTCTACATCTTCAAATGTATTGATTTCAGTTATAACACAGAATACAAAGTACACTGCTCCCTTTATATGATTATTGCTGATGACAAATATTTGCCCTGTAAAAATGATAAACAAAAAATAGTATTTTTCAGTTCACTTCTTACAAATACTGAAGTGCAATCTCTTTATCATGAAAGTGCAACTTACAAATGTAAACGTTTTGTTACATAACTGCACTCAAAAACAATGTAAAACTTCAGAGCCTACAAGTCCACTCAGTCCTACTTCTTGTTCAGCCAATTGCTGAGACAAACAAATTTGTTTACATTTATGGGAGATAATGCTGCCCACTTCTTATTTGCAATGTCACCTGAAAGTGAAATCAGGCATTCGCATGGCATTTTTGTAGCCCATGTTGTAAGGTATTTCCATTCCAGATATTTATGTGCCAGATATGTCCTATTCATATGCCCCTTCATGGTTCAGCCACTCTTCCAGAGACCATACTTCCAGGCTCGTTTAAAAAAATGTGTTAATTAAATTAGTGACTGAACTCCATGGGGGGAATTGTATGTCCCCTCCTCTGTTTTACCTGCATTCTGCCATATATTTCATGTTCTAGCAGTCTTGGATGATGACCCAGCACATGCTGTTCATTTTAAATACACTTTCACTGGAGGTTTAACAAACCACAAAGAAGGTTCCAATGTGAGATTTCTAAGGATAGCTACAGCACTCAACACAAGGTTTGGAATCTGAAGAGCCTTCCAAAATCTGAGACGCATGAGGTATGGAATGTGCTTTCAGAAGTCTTAAAAGAGCAACACTCTGATGCAGAAACTAGAGGACCCAAACCACCAAAAAAGAAAATCAACCTTCTGCTGGTGGCATCCGACTCAGAGGATGAAAATGAACATGCGTCAGACTGCTCTGCTTTGGATTGTTATCAAGCAGAACCCGTTGTCAGCATGGACACATCCTCTGGAATGGTGGAAGGGGCATATGAATGTTTAGTTCATCTGGCACATAAATATCTTGTGACACCGATGGCCTGTTCTCACTTTCAGCTGACATTCTTTGGCAGAGTAACAAGCCTTGTGGATGGGGGGAAGCGGTAGACATGGTTTACCTTGATTTTAGTAAAGCTTTTGATACCATTTCGCATGACCTTCTCATAGACAGACAAGGGAAATGCAACCTAGATGGAGCTACTATAAGGTGGGTCCATAACTGGTTGGAAAACAGTTATCAGTGGTTCACAAGCAAAAAGTCAGCCACTGGGCAACTGTATATATGCCTGGTGGTCCAGCTCCCTGTGTGGCCTACAGAGTTGATCCATTCTCTTCTCTGCCCAACTGCAGGCCAGTGAAGACAAAGGGAAATGGTTTGTAGAGGAACACAACTGTCTAGTCCAGCCCACCAGCACTCCCTCCCAAGGCTGGCAGGAATGCCTTCTCTTTGCCCTAGTGCTGCGCGGATTCCAGCCAAGAATCAGCTCCTCTTTCAGCTTCATCTCTTCCTCTACTAGAAAGTTCAGCCAGATTAGCTTCAAGTCTACATTTTCTCTAGAGCTGCCCTTCAGCATGGTTACTCTTCTGCTTGTCTGTCCCTGCCACTGTAAGTGGGGAACGGCAGTATCTGGGACTCCATGTGTGGGTGTGGATGACTGACACTATTTTGGTATCTCTCTACCTATCTCCTTAAAAAAAAATTTGCATGTACCTCTATGTAGCTTTCAGTTAGCTGTTCTTGTCAGTGACCTTCACTACTCCATGACTACACACTTTAATGGATATGAAGTAATTTAAATAAGCTGCCTATTTCTCTCTGGAAGTGTGGTACAAGCAATTCATCAGGTTTCCATTGTCCTGAAAATTACGCACATCTGCTGCAGTTATCACCAGCTCATTGGAGGAGCTGGGGGATCCATACTTCACTGTCAGGATTATTATTTCCAGGAGAACAGCCCAGGAGAATTAATAATGTAGAAGAGTTCTGGGGACGTCTATTATCCAACCACCCAGAAAATCCAGTTTAATCTGTGTTACAGTTTTTCACCATAATTATATAAACAGTCTGTTAAACACATAGGGCCCAATTCATTACTCAGGAAACTGCACTGAGGTCAGTAGAGTTACAACTGGGATGAATTTGGTGCTCTGTACTTTGTCATACCACTGTATGGTGTGCAACAAGTTCTAAAAATGAGTTTATAATTAGAGGATCACATAATATGTGATCATGAGGAAAAAAGAAATGTGTTATATTGACTTATAAATGTTGTAATTGAGCAAAAAAAACCTTGCATGATAATCACAGAAGGCAAAGAATATAATGGACCAAAAGAATGAAACCTAATAATAATTAAGGTTATCCTGACACAAAAAAGGAAAATTCAGGCTCTTTTGTTACCATTTAGAGTCTAGTTCTTTGCATAGGATTTGATACAATTTAGCAGCTTTCATAATATGCACCCCAAAGTGCTTTGCAGAGCAATGTTAGATATTAGTAGTGCAAAAACAACATAAGCAAATGAAACAGCCATGACACATACCTCTCTTGCTCCTTAGCAACAGTTTTAGTGAGAAAAGTAACCATTCCCAGGATAATGGGTTATCCCAGGTGATATGCAAATAATACCATAGACTCTTTAAAATTTTCTTGGATGGCTGTTAGAAAGAAAAAAGAACCTGGACTGACACATCAGTTGGAGGAGGGTACCAGTAATGGTGCAGTTCTCAGAGTATACCATAGCACAGGGGTGGGCAAACTATGGCCCGCGGCTACATGTGGCCTGCTGGCCATTTTTATGCGGTCCGCAAGTTTGGGTCTGGGGTGCGGTGCAAGTGGCTGCACGCTCTCAGCCCAGGGGCCAGGCCGAGTGAGGCAAGCTGCTGGGCCCACACTCCCGAGCCGGGGGCCGGGCCAAGCGTGGCAAGATGCGGGGCCCCATGCCTGGCTGAGCAGGTAAGCAAGTTGGGGGTAGGGTTAGGTGGTGAGGTCCCGGGGTGGTGGTGGTTAGGATGGGGAGAGTCTCAGGAAGGGGCAGTCAGGGAATAGAGAGCAGGGGGGCTAGATAGGTGGTGGGGTCCTGGAGGGGCAGTTAGAGTGGGTGGGTCTCTGGAGGGGGGACAAGGAAGGGCAGGAAGAGGGTGGGGGTCAGATAGGAGGCGGGGCCAGGCTGTTTGGGGAAGTACAACCTTTCCTACCCGGCCTTCTGCACAATTTTGAACCCCAGTGTGGCCTTTGGGCCATAAAGTTTGCCCACCTCTGCCATAGCACCAGTGTAAACTCTGGATATTTTCTTCTGAAATTCTTTGAATTTGCACATTGCGATTTTAAATGTATTTATCTTTCTTTTATTTAGCAGTGTTCTTTTTGGTAACTGTGTCATAAATAAAACATATTAGGGGATAGAAATGATACCTTTACAGAATTGTACTCATCATGTGATAGGTATTAACAGTTATGTGTGTGTTTACCAAGGAATGTAGCTACATGGCCAGTGAAAGCTTCAGTGAAGTGATTAGCTTGCCAATGATGGACATGGACCAAACATCCAGGCAGATGGATATTATGGACCTAGCTAGAGATTGGGGGCAGCACTCGGGGGGGTGGGCAGGAGGCGAAAGGAGGAGAGAGGAATTGACGAGGCTATAGCCACCTCAAAATTTGCCTTAACTATCCTCCCAGCACAAAGGTCAAATGTTACACATAAATAAGCATGGCATGGTATGGCATTGTCTCCTTACTTCGCTGCTGCTGCTGGCAGCAGCACTGCCTTCAGAACTAGGTGGTTGGAGAACAGTGACTGATGGCCAGGCACACAGCTCTGAAGGCACTGCCGCCACCAGCCGCAGCAGTGCAGAACTGCAGATGTATGAGTGCTGTATGCTCACAAGATGTGAGCTCCCCCAATTTTCTATCTAGTCCACCTCGTGGGCGCCCCGCCTCCGCCCACCAGGAAGATATTGGCACCGCCCCTGCTAGAGACTGATCTGGGTGGTGCTCAATCTGCAAGAAAGCTACTACTTTTGGGGGGATTTGCCTTGTTGAAGTTGATGATACAGTTTTCTTAAGATGTCAAAGAACAAACATATTCAGATTTTTTTCTGAAATACTGGCAGTGCTGTATATATCTCCTCTGAGCTGCAAATCTGCCAATACTCCTACACTGTGAGTCAGAAAACAAAAACCAACCAAAATCGTTAAACCTGCAAGTCAACTTGAAGAGTGTATAGGGTGGAAGACAGCTGTCAGAATAATTATGGGCCTGATCTTTCTCCCTTGCTAAGGTTTACACTGGCATAACTTCATTGCATTCAGTGATATTATTTCTGATTTTCTTGTGTGTGAGAAAAGAATCAGAAATTTACCAAACAGCATCAGAAGTTAATTTATCAGATCTTTCAGTCACACACCAAATTCCTGTTGACTTAAATGGGTATTTGTCCCACAGGAATTCAAAAGGACTGGCCTCGTTAGGCAATATCACCATATTCACTGCAGTATTGCAACTTTTCAAAGTTGTAAAGTTAGATTATTCCAATTTACTTTATCTCTCACAGAACTACTATACTCTGCTGTATTACACATTCCAGAAATAATTATTAAAATGATAAATTTAAGTTAATAGTCCTGACTTGCTGCAATTTGCATAACCTCTTTATGCCTCAGTTTCCCCATGTGTAATGGCACTGGGAATAAGGCTAGTCACCTCACAAGGGAGTTGTGAGGAATAATTTAGTTAATCTGACCAATGTGCTTTTAAAAACATAAAGCTTTACAGGTGCTATGTATGAATTATTATAATTCCATGCCAATAAACAAATGAACACCAACAAAAACTAGTGTTATTGAGACTAAAGAAATCAGGTAAAAGAATTAAGGTGGAAAGCTTAAGTATGATCTTTCTTATATTTTTAATCAGTGATTACAACATATACTGGGATTTCTTATGTGGTACAACCTTAGGTTATGTCTACACCGAACCTAGGGCTGTAATTCCCAGATCAAGCAGACATACACACATGCTAACTCTGATAGAGCTAGAGTGCAATAAATATTAGAGTAGCTGCAGCAGGGTGAGCAGCAGAAGCAGCTAGCCGCTCCATGTACAATCCTGTCTGAAACCTAGGCCCATATTGAGGCAACTAGCCCATACAGCACTTGTATTGTCACACCTACACGTCTATTTGTAGTAAACTTGCTCACTTAAAGCTAGCACAGGTATATCTACATGAGCTGAAAATTATACCTTCAAGTTCCAGTGTAGATATACCAACAGAGTGAGCAGACATGCCAAACCCACCAAAAAAAACAAACAAAAAAACAAACAAAAAACAACTGCAAAATTGGGCTAGTTTTTGGCTTATAGCTTTTTGTTTTTTGGGGTTTTTTTTGATTGGCTTCTGGGAAGCAGGGGCAAGAGGGGAAGAGATTCGGGTACACAGCGGGCCCACCACAGTTCCA
This sequence comes from Dermatemys mawii, assembly GCA_007922305.1. NCBI lineage: Eukaryota > Metazoa > Chordata > Testudines > Dermatemydidae > Dermatemys > Dermatemys mawii. The sequence continues at coordinate 2,067,704 of ML677364.1, read as the reverse complement.
GACTGCATGCCGGAGGGGATCTAGTCACATAAAGTGTTGGAGTTCTTAGAGATTGGCTTATTTTGGCCTTGTTTTGAAATGGGATTCGCTTGATTTTTGGCTTATTGTGAAAGTCGGGGTGTTTATTTAGCATGTGAAAGTTGGCAACTCTGAGGGCGAATTAGAGTATGGGTATTATACCTTCAATCTTCAAAGTTGGCTTTTAATTCTCAAAGAGATCTAGAAAATAAATCAGATTCAATCCAAAATAACTTGTTGTTCAATGACGCATGCCCAACGTATTGACTGCAACATAATTCAAACATGGCAAAATGGACTTGGTTGAAACTTCCCCTTTCTCATGCGCACACACACATTCATCATAATCATAACAATATACAGAAAATATGCACCCAAAAGGTATTTGTTTGATGGTGGTTGCTTTTTAACCTCAAAAATAATGACTGCTACCGCTATAACACAACTTTCAATCCTTTAACAAAATCTAAGTAATTATTTTTATTGAATGCTTGGCCCTCTGCTGTAGTGTTGCAAGGTAAATAAGTTTCATGCAGTAAATAGCTTGAAGTAACATTCTCCAACCATAGTGCACGATAGTGCTCTGTTGTTCATTGTTGGCAAATAAAAAAGACACCCACAGGCTAACTGTGTGCAACGTTAAAGTAAAATATCGAACGGTTAGGAAAAATTGTGTCTTTTCAAAGTATGTATTGCCACTTTAACAGTATTTGTTCAAAAGTCATTAGTAACCTTTGGCATTTCATTTGGACTACTAAAAGCTTGCCACTAGGGTTACATTAATATTTTAGCAATGGCATTATACAAAAGAGGCAAGGAGTCGTGACTGTGAAAAGAAAAAGCCAGCCAAAATCTACGATTATCATCAGGAAAATCAGTAACATATATGAGATGAGTGTGGAAACAAATGTGTTTTTCACTGTACCACAAAGAGGAATTTTGCTACCTTAAAAGTCAAACAGATCCTTATACAAAATGAATTCATGCCTAGATACTTTATTATCTAGTTTTACATTCCCTATGACAAATAGTTTTTGTTATGCTTTCCCAGCACTAGTTAAGAGATATGACTTAGACAGATCAAATTTGTTTTAATGAAGGTAAATGTGCATTTTTCTCTAAGTCTGGGTAGATAAAGTCACATATCAGAATGACAATGACTTCTAAGTCTTAAATATGATCTACCCTTTATTAATAAATGCAAACCCCAGTGTAGACAGCTCTGTGTCAACGAGAGGGCATCTCCTGTCATCATAGAGGCAGATTAACTATGCCGAAGGAAGAAGCTCTCCTGTCAGTGTACTAGCATCTTCACCAGAGCACTACTGATGCGCTGCTGCAGGATTTTAAGTGTAGACCCGCCCCAATCATTTATCTTTCAAGATGCATTTCAAAGGGCCCAGTCCTAATCTGTTTACCTAGAACAAAAGACTATCATGCCCTATGTGGCCAGCCAGGACATAAGGCACTACTTTACTTCCCTATATAGGCGGGTTACCCACATTACAGGCCTCAGTGAGCACCGCCTCAGAGGGGCAGCTACTTCCCCTGCCATGCAGGTGGGCAGGAAGTAGACAAGCAGGCACACAGAATGAATGAAACCTTTGCTCTGGCCCTCCCTACAGCAGCTTGCAGAGCTGAACCAACTGAGAGAGAAGTAATTTACTACATGTAACAACCAATAGCAGATGATTTCTCCTCTGGAGGGTGGGCGGAACCAGGGAATGAGTTGTGACTCTTCCTTATCCAGGGCAGATGGTTGTGTCACAGTCCAGCCCATAAGCAGTAGTAGATTTGAGTTCATAGAATTCAAGTTTCATAATTTTTGCTCAATAAGGACATTAAGTGATGTAGCATGGCGGGCACACTGGGACTGATCAAAGCCCATTGAGGTAATGGAAATACTTCTATGTAACATCAGTAGGATTTGGATTAGGCCCCCAAAGTGTGGATGCATTAGCAGTTTACCTCAAGAATCAAGGTAAAGCCAATTTAGTTTACAGCAGAAAGTGAGTAAAATGATCTGATCTGAGTCCTCCTTTCCTGTGTACATTGTAAAACAATCTTACAGTGTGGAATAATGGGAAACCTGTGCCACAGTGAGGGCTAGGACTAGAATATAGAAGGTGCCTTGGAGCAAGAGTGATAGCCATTGGCAGAGCAGCCTGGGGAATCTTGCATAAAAACTGTCCACAATATGGGCCTAATCATACAGCATTTTTTCACATTAAATTCCTGTTAAAGTCAGTGGAAATTTTTCCTAAATAAAGTATTGAAGAAGGACTATAGGCTTTGTTGTGTATGGCAGTATCTAGTAAGTGCAAATAACTCTTTCACTTCCATGAGCATTAATCATTCCTAAAAATACAACTTTTTCCAAAAACTGTAAACTCCAATAATATCTTCAGCTAAGTCAATAACACAAAAATATGAAAGCAAAAGCACTGCTGTCATATTGCAAGTACTAGTCAAACCCACGATTAAAAGTTGTAAATATCATCACTGCTACTTGTAACTGGGAGTTTTTAGGACAGGGTGTCTATTGTCAGTTTGGATGGTAAACTATAGACTTTTTGGATGCCTTGTTTTGAACTCCAAAGAATTCATACATTTATTTGACCCCTGATTCCAGAGCAAAGACAGAAAGGAAGATCGGAACATCCCGCATTAAACACTGAGCCAAATTTTGGCCTCTGGTTTAATGTCATTGAGTTCAAGAGTTACGTATGAAGGTAATTTTGTTTCCCTTTTAACCCAGAGTTTGGAGTTAGTTTGGTCTTTCTTAGAACTTTGAGTGCAAAAGGCAGATCCCTCATTTTCTTCATTTTCTATCGCCAGTCTTAATATCTAGCATACTAAAAAGAGATGGGCTGAGAAAGTGGTATTTGGATCAGGATTAGGTTTTTGTTAGAGACTGAGGTCAATTTCAAGGGTAAATTAAAGGATTATGGCTCGGATTTGACAGTGTAAACACCTCATAAACTATTCTCACAACAATTTTACTGGATCTGAACCAGAGAAATTAAACCCACTTTTAGATCTGATCCTGGAACAAATCCATGAGTATGTGTTTGTGGGAAGCAGGAGGAAAGGTTGTATCCTAGTTTACCCTCAAATTCAGTGTGATTCTCGATCCATTTCTGACCCTTCTCTAATCCAAACAGAATCTGACATTATCCTCATTTATCAGAATAAGCTCTTAAGGGATGTGAGGCACCAAAGCAGTACTTCTAGTTCCAGATAGCCATGGAAACAAGAGATTGGGAGTGGCAATTGCAGCAGGATAGAACATGTGCCAGTATAATGAATTGTAACCACCCCACCAGGCTGGCCTTATGTTTCCATTTTAAGAGACATTCATCTTTAAGGACAAACAGTGCGCTTGTTTTGGATCTTAACACACCACGAATTGCATTCTCCTAAAAAAATGAAAATCCATCCTTCATTAGTGAAACTGTCATGACATGGGTGAAACTCAGTTTTAAAGCTTCCACTTTATTTTTCTCAGAGCTGGGAAGGTTATAGAAATGATCCCAAATGCTATTTGAATAATGCACTTATTATGTCAGGAGTTGTAATCTTGATGCGAGGATGGAGGACCATTGTAAAAGTACGGAGCAAAGGGGTGCTTGTTGCAAAATCTCAATCAAAATATGAAACGAAAATAAAAATATATAAATCTCACTTTCTGTCACTCACATTCTAAGGATAGGATTTTAAATGGCTAACCGCCCTCTTCCTGGGAACAATTTGCACCTACAATGTAAGTATGGATGCTGCTGTGTGGAACATTCCAATCTATTTGATGCCCTCTTTTACTTAGCTTTGTCATCTACTAGTCTGAAAACAAATTCAGCTTTTTCTCTCATTTTCATTACTTATATAAAATGAAACTTGTACTTCCATTGTGTTTCTACATTTGAGAGGAGGTAAGAAGCTCAGGAATACTGATCTGGTTTTTGTCCTAAGTAATACATGTTAGAAGCTGGCTATAATGAGCCCAAATAGCAAACAGAAACCCACTGAAAAAGTGACAAGTGAAAAAGAACTGTCAGTGCATAGGAAAAATATGTAGCATTCTGTTTTCACTTCCTCTAGTAAGTTTTCTAAAAATTCTATTTTTTAAATGCTTTGGAAAAGTGAACTATGGCATTTATATTTACCTCCACCTTTTCCCCAGTAAAATTCAATTGACAGGAGAATAGGTTGAGTCTTTTACTATTTACCTAGCAATAATTCCTTAGTGGTCTGAAAATATAAACAGAATTATTTCATAATGCTATATAAATCCTAGTTGTCCAAAACTGCGGAATATTCTCTAGAATTTTGCATCTGAGCTAGACAGGTTACTGAATTAGACAGTTACCATCAGTTGTTTCACATATTCAATCCTGGAGGCTTGAATGTTTAATAAGAAAAAAACATAGTAAATATAATTTTCAGTTCAAAATTTTCAAATCAAATTCATTGAGTGGATATAAATGTAAGAGATCTCCTGGCCTCATAGCTAAAATAACACAATCCCAAATCTGGCTTTATCTCCTATGATTTGAAAATGGCTATGTCATGCTTAATAACATGCCACTATGGTCCGTAAACAATAGATTGTCTATTATTCTGTATTCATGTTACAAATTTATTTTATCCCAATTTGGAGCAGGAATATAATATGTGAAAACTTGTAACATTAATTGGCAACAAAATAGTCCCACAAGTTACAAATTATTATGACAATACGGATGTTACATTCTATTAGATTCCTATGTGGTCTGCCTGGGTCCACATGGAACAGATGAACATAGCATTCTACGTGCAGATGCCTAGCAAGTGATCTGCAAGCCAGGTCCCTCCACACTAGACACAAAGGGATATTTGTGCTGTCAGTCAGAATCCATTGGTGATGCTGCTTTGGTTTGTACCCCCTTAAAAAAAATATGTATCTGTTTCTGCATCTCTTATTGAGAGACAAAAAACAAACAAAACAAAAAATGAGTAAGCTTGACACAATAGTCCGGCAAGCCAGTAGGATTGTCACAGAATAGTGCTATTGCTGACCAATAGAAACAATGACAGAACCAGAGCCTGAATTTGTTAACCTTTTGGGGAAATAGAAGAAACCAGAATAAGGAACTGACGGCTTTAGTTAATCTTTTCTTCACAAATACTTACAATGAAAGAAAACTAATTCCAAACAAAAAATGTAAAAAGGACGGATAATCAGAGGGCAAAGAATGCTGTGGTGATTTATTCCAATACCAACATTGTCAGGCTATTAGTCTAGTCTCAGCCTTCTAACAGGAAGGTAAAACTTGGTTAATAGTTGTATATTTCTGGTATGCCTGTTAGGTATGCTTCCATGTGGTAGGGGAATATACACATACTACAACTATGACCAAAGAAGCAGTGAGTTTTTCCCGGCTAGCTCTGTTTTTGAAGCTTTCATTTTCTGTAGCATACTGGGCCTGCTTCTCCTCTCCTGTCTGCTGGTATAAATCCACTGATATCCCAGTTTTATGCCAATGTAAATTCAATGTTAAGTGAGAGAAGAATCAGGCCTACTTCAGTGATGCTGGTGCCTCGTTTCCTCATTCTCTATTTGTAATCTCAATTTTTAAACTCCCTGCATTAGAACAAATTATGGAAAGATAATAAAAAAAGATATTTTATGAGTCTCAAATTATTAGTAATGAAAGGAGAGAAAATTACACCTAGAAAAGAGTCTGAAGCTGGAAAAGCAATTCTCAGTTCCCTTTCCAATAGCTGTCTTATTTCATGACTTGGGCATCAATTTATAACATTCACAGTCGCGTTTTAGTACAGATGACAAGCACATTTTTTCATTTTTAGAGCATACAGAGAACTCTATAGTAAAAATACTTTGGCTATATAAAAAAGACAGAGTTAATATTTTATGAGATTTCTACCTGCATAAAGGCACTTTGTAGACTGAATTGCCTTCTAAATAAGAGGATGGCTGTGTCACTATTGTAAAGATACTTTGTAAGAAACACAACAAAGAAAAGGCTGTGCACTCAGAATGACTCAGCTTATCTCGCTGTTCTAAATGTCCCCAATCCACATCCAAACTGTTTAATTTTGATTTATTCAAAGCTTGAACTGTTGACGAGGAAATCCAAGGAAGCACAAGGAAATCCAAAAGAGCAAGTCTCTAATGAACAACTAATCAAAGAAGCTTCTATAGATTAGATATATAGGCACTCTCTTAGTACCAGAGGAAGCAAGCAATTACTTTATAGATGCATTCCCAAACAGGTTCTGCCTGATCCCTTTGAGACGGATGGTGCTGCCCTCCCATCCATCGTCCTTGTCCCGTCTATAGAATTAGGATAATGTTATAATAACTAGGAAAATTAACACTAGTGTTTCCCTCAGATGTGTCAAGTAAACCAATACCTGGACTCAACATTAATAGAAAATAAAGGAGTTTTAAAAACATAGAACGAAAATGATGTGAGCTCAAATCTACAGTTCTGCCACCCGGCGTTTCATTGCACCCTATCCCTGTCCTTCATTACTGTGTGTCTGTTTAGATAGGAAGCTTTCAGGGCAGGTATCTTGTCTTCATTTCTATCTTTGGAAAGTGCCCAGCACAGAGTTATCACTATGTGACAAAATAAGAAGAATTAATAAAATTGTTTTGAACTGGCTAACATGTGACAGTGTCTTCTGGTGTTAGAAATGCTCACTTGTGTATCATAGGGGCCTATACTGCTGATGGCTTAAGGAGATTCTTCTTTAGATCAGATAGTAGAGTCTAAGCCACCTGAAGACAAGTTTTATCCCTGCTACCTCTATGAAATTCTGACTGAGTCATTCATGCAGCATACTAATAATTTGAGCAGGGCCTCAAACCTTAAAAAACAATGCACAAATATTCACTTAAATAAAAAAGTCAATAATGTTGCCTGTGTTTATGACAAGTTTGGTTTTCATTTTCTAGCAAATGCATTTAATAATGGGAACATTTGTGCTTTCCTTGCCCTCATAGAATCATCCCCTACTCATAAAAGCAGTGGGTAGGGGAAATGGAAGTTCACAACTGAGTTCTGAGAGGATAATGTTGCCCTCTGTTGGTAATAGAGAGCAGGACAAGCCTTGACCGTTACATATGACATACACCTCTTGCAGCTGGATAGCAGCAAAAGGAATGTTGTGTACAAGCTCTTTTGAATGCTTCTGCAGTTCTCAGTGAGTTCTCATTTACCCTATAGCTGTGATTCTCCAAACAAAGCTCCACAGTAGAGTATATCCCCTGCTCAAGAAAACACAGTCTCTTAATCATTCTCTAAAAGAATAGCCCAAAGGCAGCAGGTTGGAAGAAGATTAATCTAGTGTCAGGCAGTAGACCCCTTAGGGTTTTGGGGTGAGTGGGGTATCGGTAGTGGAGAAAGGAAAGGGTTGGTGGTAAGCTGAGGAGAGAGGGTTGAGGTCAGAGAGCAATTACATATATAGACCCATCTTTGGAGTCTTTAGTAAAAGTCCAGTTTACATCTATACCTGAGGAGGGCTGCAAGGTCAGGTCAAGGGTGGGCAACTGCTAGTTGTTCTGAAAGTCAGGTGGTAAGATCTTTGCTTATGTGAGAAATGTTAATTGAAAATTTTAAATATACTGCAACAATTAGATTTTTGTTATGCTTTATTCTTCCCAAAGATACAGTCACTGAATTGCTGCATGTGTCTGTAGTAACCTGCATGGAGCTTGAAGGGAGGACACAGATTGCAAGAGGAAAGAGTTTGAAAGAGATACCAGAAAGTCAGTCTGCGTGCACCTGTCTAGAATGCTAGCTGCACTTACAGCATCTAAGTTCTCTTTAAAAAGAGCCAATTTAATTTTGCATGCATGTAGTCTTTTCATATGTTTACTTAGATGTAGCACATGGAATACTATCTAGTGTCCCACAAAACCAGATAAATGGAGACTATCAGATATCCTAAACAAACTTTTAGCGGGAGAAAGGTTCACTCTAGGAGCCTACTCAGCCAACATCCACTGGTTGAAAGATGAAAAATATTTTTACTGAAAACACTGAAGTTGTTTCAGTTTCACATGATTTTTCACTCTTCATTAAATTTTTCATGGCCTATTTTATCAACATTTTAATCAAAATTAGTATCAAAATGGTCATCTACGTGTATTTGTTTACCAAAACCAGGGTTTGATCATCATTACTTTTTAGATTTTAAAACTGATTTGAAAATTAATGAAAATGTCAACAAAAATGTTGTGGAAAAGGAAACATTTGTCAATAGGTGTTAAAACTTATTTTTGGAAAAGGACACTTCAACCCAGACCTTTGTGTTCAAAAAGTGTCAAGCAAGGCTAGAGCCAACCTCTTGCATCTTGTCAAAGCAATTTCAAAGAGGGCATCTGCAGTCAGTCCCCTGTCTCAAGGGTTCATGCTAAAATTTGTGAATGAGATGAATCGCAAACTACCGAAGCAGGAATCAGAAATGGAGAGGGTTTTCCACACTATTGATTCAGATGGAGTACACTACACCCATGCAGGTACACAGGAAATTCAGAAAGGCAGTGTTTAATATAAGTTCACATTCTAGCCACCCTTCACATCAACCCATTCGCCAAACAGCTCCTTGCAACATCAGGGCTCTGTGGGGTGAGGTAACAGCACAAATGCCTGAAAACACATGTTATCTGCAGTGTTATGGTAGCTGTGTTGGTCCCAGAATATTAGAGAGACAAGGTGGAAAATACATGGGCAGTGTTCTGTGCTGGCCTCACCTTGGATGTTCTGACTGGGGAAGACCTGTAGTCTGGCATCAGAGGGCTTGCCATGTAGCTTTACGTTCTGTTCTCAGTATGGGGTGACATGTAGCACCCCAGTAGCAGACCCGGAAACTGGTTGTGATTCATAGTCACAACTTCTCCCTTGCTCCAGGAAGGGAATTTAGTTACTTCATCCTCTTTGTGTGGAGCAGAGAACTTGTCCCACTTGTTGTGTCAGTTGCTTTGGCTAGCAAATAGCAGATGGGATGGAGCAATGGCTCCCTCTACACTTCACCGCTCCCCACCCCTTCTCTGCCCATGACGATCCAGAGACAGTATTGAATGAGCAGTTCCTGCTGCCTTCCTGTGGCCAGAGTCACAACCTGAGGGAATAAGGACTGTGAAAATCTAGAGGAAAGGGAAGCTAGAATAAGGGTAGAACATTTCTGACTGTCCACTGGCTGAGGCTTTCTAGATGTACCCACATCTGCAACCCAAGGCAGAATCTGGCCCTTGGTTTTGAAAGCTTCAATGGAACTACTCATATGTATGCTTACATTGACACATACTTAAGTATCTTGCTGAACTGAAGTCAAAATGCACCTCTTACCACCAAAAAAAGACACATACCTGGGGAAATATACAAGAATGGCCAGTGGAAATATCTATTTTATGTGTTGCAATATTGAAAAGCAATAAGACCAAATGAATGGGATGAATTAGAACAACAAAAGGTCCAGAAAATATCCTGAAGTAACAATGGATATTTTCATAGCACTGTGATGAGAAGTGTGAAGGAGTAAGTAAAATGTTAGACAGACAGGCTAGCTAGCACATTAGAAATTCAGAGAAGTTATACTAAATTAATGTGCTGCTCAAACCCTATTTAATTATAGTTACCAGCTTTGGGGGAGGAAAAAGAAAAATCTTCAGCTATGTGAAAAGATAAAAGAATAGAAATAATCCAGCGGTCAAACCAAAGAAGCATGGAAAGTAGAATTAAAAATAAACATTTGCAATTAAAAACAAAGACTTATGAAAATATCAATAATGTCATTGCACATACTCTTAAATGATTCTGGTAGTCAGCCATTGCTGAGCACATAGAAAGTACCCTCTGACAGTTTAACACACCCACAGAGTTGGAGGCAATCAAATGATTGGGCTTTTCCTTAATTTAAATGTTCAGGGGAAGACACAAAGCCTGCTGCTAGTCCAGGAATTTCTTGAAGGCCTGCTCTTCCACTGTACCAAAGTGACACCAGAAAGAGTTGTGACAAAGCTCTGTCCTTATCTTCGTGGATCCTGCGTTTCCTGGCAGATTTTTACTAGCCTCAGCGACTCACTGTGACCCTCCACAGAGCCCTTCTCTCTCTGGAGACAAGGTCAAAGCCTATTGAGCCATTTTCATCACAAACCAGTGAGGAGAAGCTATCCTTCCTGGCACAGTCTCTATTGTCTCCCAATCTCAGAGACTAATTAGGGGAGGCAGAAAGGGGGGGAGCCCAGGCCCGCCCTCTACTCTGGGCTCCAGCCCAGGGACCCTAATAGTATCAGCTAAGATGGCTGACCTTTTATCCACAAAACACCATACAATTCCCTGGGCTACTTCCCCACAGCAGTCTCCGCTTCTTCAAACTCCACTTCACCCTTACCTCAGGGCCTCCTTCCTTCTGTACAATATGTTGTCCTACACTCAGTCTCACCAACAGCATAACTTCCTTCCACAGCTCCTGACACCCACAGCCCACCTGACTAACTGGGAGGTTTTTATCTGGATTCAGCCAGTCCCTGATTGGCTTCAGGTGTCCCAATTAGGCTAGCTGTTTCTACTCCTTTCTAGAAGGTTCTTAATTGGCCCCAGGTGTCTTGATTGGCCTGGAGTAGCCTTTGTTTGGCTATCCAGGGAACAGGGACCTGCACACCCTGAGACTAATGTACCTGCCTTCCAGCACTCTCCTATATCCTTTTGGTCTGACTCCGTCATATAGTATTCTCTTGTTTGGTATGATGGGAGATCCTAAGTCAGTTAATCTTTTCAGACAATTAGGGTAAGTTCAAAACAAAGACAACTGTCAAATTGTGTAGGTATGGACGTTTTGTTTTTTACTTACAAATAGTTTTAGGGCATTTTTTTCCTAACCAGCCCCTATTGCATATTCTGCACTCCTTTCACAAATAGAACATATGTTGTTGTCAATGGGAGTCCTGTGCACAGAAAAAGGAATATTTAAGAGTGTCCCACGCTGTTAGAGTGACTAGATATCTCGATTTTATAGGGACAGTCCTGATTTTTGGGTCTTTTTCTTATACAGGCACCTATTAACCCTCACCTCATCCCTATTTTTCACATTTACTGTCTGATCACCCTACGCGCTGTAGGTAACATGGGAATTACAGTTTTAATATCAACATCTTTTAAGCAGCTTAGCTTTCTTACCATATAAATTATAGTATAAACATAAGCATAAACCTACTAAGATCAGGTTGGGGTCAACGGGGAAGGCTTTTACCCCTATTATGAGAAGCTCTAGTCGCTAATCCTAAAGCCAACTTCTTTTGAAACAGTCAACCAGTTCCTCCTGCCATCTCAAAATAAGACACACTGTTTCACTGGGACAGTGTAAGTGAGTTTGTTTAATTTCATATGGGATATTTTGTCCTGGTGGATTCATTTTCCATCTAGTCACTGATCAGCTTGTTACCTCCACTCTAGCAACATTTTGGCCTATTACTGAACACAGAATTAAGATTTTAGATATATAATTTCAGACTGAAGATGTACTGATGAAGAGGAAACACCCACATCTAACATGTACTATATGTGTTATAGAATGGCAAAAGTAAATTCTCCAAACCAAAACCATACATTTTATCTGTAGGCAGAGTAATTGACATGGTAATATTTTCCACAAATCATGGACAAGTTGCAACAGAATGTGAGGCAGGGGCAAGAGAGAGAGATTGCGGAGACAGTAGAATGCATATGGGGCAGAGTGAGAGCAGAAAGGAGACTGCTAAGGGGGGGAATAGAGGATGAAAGAGGGTGAGTGAGGGGTAGGGCAAAGAAGCAGAAGTCAGATATGTGGAAGGGAAATGTTGGACAAAATGGAGACTAAGGATGTAAGAGAGAGACTATATGGAGCAGGGCAGTATGGGCAAGGAAGGAGAATGTGATGGGGCAGGAGACTGTGAGGGAAAGTTAGGAAAAATCTGGGTGACAGGTAAGTGAAGGAGAAAAGTGGTGTGTAGGAATCTGTGGGTTAAGGTGAAGAAGTAGAAGATTGAGGGAGCAGGGAGAGAGACAGGAGAGGGCCTGGGAGAATAGGAAAGGAGTGAAGAGTGTGATAAGGTAAAAGAATGGAGAGGAAAAGAACAACCGTCTTTCCATCCCCATAGTTAGGAGAAATTAAATGGAGTCCCCCTCTTAGCATGGTGGGACACCTACATCATTGTATGTGTATCATAGAGCATGTCTACACTTACCATGGACTGATGCTGCTGTGATCAATACACCAGGGTTTGATTTAGAGGGTACAGTGAAGACCCACTAAATCGACCACAGATCACTCTTTTGTCAACTCTGGTACTGCACTGGAATGAGAAGCATAAGATAAGTTGACGGGAAAAGTGGTGATGACTAAGCATGGTGTTGACACTGCAATAAGTCAACCTAAGTTACGTTGACTCCAGCTTCGTTATACATGTAGTTGGAGCTGCGTAATTTATATCGACTTAACCCCATAGTGTAGATCTGCCCTAAAACTGAAATTTCAACCTGAGATTAATTGTACACAAATTAGGGGTGATGGGCTTCCTCAAGAATCAGAACTATTTTAAAATAAAACTCTCATGATTTTAAAACCATTCTCATGATTGGGGGCGAAGGTCCAAGTTATAATTTTAGAACATTTGAGGTTAGCAATAAAAAGTAGACAAAGTGCTATATTTTATCACTAGGTTTTTGTTTAGTTTTTGTCTTTTTTTTCCATTTCTAATGCAAAACATACTCAATGGATCAGAAACCAGGGCATACAAAATTGTGGAGCACAATCATCTTTCCACTTATTTGTATTCAGAAACAAAACCCTCGTGACAGAGCAATTATTGAGTTTATAGTACCTCATAATGTTTTTCATATTTTGCATAAAGAAGCACAACAGAGCACAGTAAAAATAAAAATGCTTCCACGTCTCTCTCTCTCGCCTTAATTTCATCAGTTTAGTTCTTGTGCAGACCACAGCTAGATGTTTGACTCAGAGCTGTGGATCCACTATAGTAAGAGAATCAGGGTTTCTGGTTCTTGCCTACCTATTTATACCTGCCCCTGGATACTTCCACTGCATGCATCCAATGAAGTGGGTATTAGCCCACGAAAGCTTATGCTTTAATACTTTTAGTTAGTCTTTAAGGTGTCATAGGACTCTTTGTCACTTCTATAGTAAGAGAGTGTCACAGATTGAGAGAGCTATTGTGTATGTCTCTGTGAAAGAAGAGAGAGAGTCATAATGAGAATTCCAGAGGCCAGACTAATCTAGAATCTGACCACTTAGAGGTCACACTGTAAATACTTGCTCCTTCTAGCATATTCAGAGAAGGAGGGCTCCCTACTAAGCAAGCCAGAATCTTTAGCCTGTTTCTTTGAATATTACCCTGATTCTGAATAAATAGTATTAATATATGATGTTGTACATTAACATTTTATTGTAACTTTGCATTAAACTCTACAATAAAAAAAATTACACCATAACCAAATCAATGAGATATAGGGGTGGGAGAGAAAAGAAAGAAGTAGAGAAAAAATGTATATAAAGCCCAAGTTCCTTTATTAGAGAAGGGAGCAGAATGGAAGACTCATGGGGTGAAAACCTGGCTCCATTGAGGTCAAGAGCAGCTTTGCAATTGACTTCAATGGTGCCGAGATTTCACCTAAGTCCATTAAAGACTTATGCAGATTTAATTTACTGGGGAAGCAATTTGATACTATAGAAAATCCCAGGGCCTAATTTCGCCAAGACACATGCTCTTTAGTGCACAGTGAACAGTCCCACCAAAGTCAACAGAACTACTCACAATGTGTACAGTTAAACAATGTAAGTCTTTGCAGGATTGGGGTTTTAAATGGTGGGAGTTATTGGAGCTATTTATCTAAATGGGAGGTAAATCTGTGTTTTGGAAGGGGAAGAATGGGCCGCCAGCAATCTTTACTATCCCTAACTCATGATCCTCTTCTCTGTGGGGGAAGAATCTATCCACAGTCAACATCCCTAGAAAAATCTCTGGTACACCAGGATGTCACCTCATGTGTGCCTTGCTTAAGAAGCTGACAGCTGTCTACTTTAACACTCCATATAGGAGTCATCCTTTGCATCATACTTTTTTCTATATTAAAATATCAGTAGTGGCTAAGAATCGTTTGCCTTCCAGATATAAAAGATACTAGCACTTGATTAAAAAAAAATAGATTTGGCTGCATACTAGGAGGTTACAATGCATGAAAATAGTGCTCTGCACTGTATATTGTGTGTCCCTATCTCCTATTAAAAGCATAGACCTACATAAACTGCTTTTGGTGAGGCGGGAATCCTAGACTATATGAATGTGACTTGTATTCTTTTTCTCTTTTTGATTTTGAGAAACCCCATTTCTGATTTGAGAAAAGGAATAGTTAATCTTCAGCTGCCCTATTTATGTTAGAACAGTGCACCCAAGAAATCAATGCACTTAAGAGAACAGAGAAGTACCAGAATGCAATTAGGTCACAAAACAGTAGTTCTTTTTTTTTGCCTCAGAGTCCCATGCTCCTCTTTTTTGGCACAAAATAACTTTGCTCTTTTAGAAGCACCACTCTCAAACTTCTCCCTGAGGTGTCCTATTCCTTTTCATTTCTGAGCCCTGGTGTGTTGACTATTAGAGACTGTGTAAAGTCAGTAAAGAAACTACTAACATCCTATATAAATAGTCTCACTGAAACCAAAGGTAACTACTCCCATGATTCAAACCTGCTCAGATGAATAAGGTTTATTTAACATAGGATAAGGTTTAGTCCGCTCCTCATTTAGGGATTGTATGGAATAGTAGGCATTTATGGTATAGTAAAAATAGATAATGTACATAGAGCTATGTCACAGGTCATACTGTGCTTACAAATGTAACAGTCCTCTAACCTGATTAATAATGAAACATCACATTTCGAAACCCTTGAAGTCTTTTTCATTTGTTTCTTGTACTTCTGAGAAAGTATTATTTCCATGAATCATGGCAAACAAATAGAACATGGGTTGTAATGATTTTCTATTTTAAATTCATTGTTTGGGTTCTTTTATTATGGCATACAACTCAGGATTTGTTTGTAATGATTTTTCATATCCCCAGAGAGCCTAATGGAATTAATTCCAATACTAAAGAGTACATGTCCGGAACAGCGATGTAAGTACAATGGGAAGAGAGAAGCATAATGAAGTCGATGGCTTTATAGGATTAATAATGGGACTGTATCACATCTAAGTCCCCTGTGGGAATCAAGTCCAGATAGGTAATGGCTGAATGTCTGGTGAGCTGTATCAGATGGCTACGTAACATATTACATAGCACTTCATAAACTTGTGGAATTCAGTGCCACAGGAAGCCAGGACAAACATTGTAACTGGATCTATTGAAAGGGCTGGATAATTTTCCAACCAGACCCTTAAGCATATTTGTAGCTACGCAAGCTAAGATAATAAGGAGCGGACAGCATGAGCAGTTTCAGAGCAAGCTTTCTTACAGTGCCAAACAGCTAAAGGGCACTCACCCTTAAAGGCCTACCTTGATGCTTTCCCTCCCCGAAGAGCAGGAGATGTTAGAAACAAGAGAACTGGACTTAGGTGGTATCAGAGTTGATTCAGTATGGCAATTTCTATGTTCTTCCCATCAGCCCATCCCCCAGAAGCCAATTTAACTGCTTTCTGGATCTAACAAATCCTAGAGAGTGACGTGGACCTTTAGTTTCGGTAAACAAATTAACTTTGCTACTTTACATGTTTTAAAAATCTTAATGATCTGGAGGGGTGGAAAACTGATAATTACATTCTCTGATAGTAGTAAGTTAGAAGGTGCTGCAAAGAACTGTGAGGATACAGAAATAAAGATTAAGGTGATTGGAAACATGTTCAGAAAATAACAAAAAGAGATTCAGCTTTGAAAAATGCATGTTAATGCATCTGGGAAAAAATAGTCAGAACACGGATATTCAATTCAAGGAGAAACTCATGTTTGGACAACAGTAATAGTAAAGTAAATGTGCTGGGTTGTTAGTGGACTGCAAATCAGACATGAATTTCTAATATCAGATGTCAGCAAAGAGTCTGATAACTTTGGGCTTTGGCGCCACATGAAATTATTCGTATGCCACATGGAGGCCCATTAAATCCAAAGGGGCTTCATGAAGGCATCAAGTCCTCCCATATAAATCTGATTGCATGGTCAGGTCCTTATGTTGCATATAGAGATGTCACACCATGTGGAGAAAAAGTTTCAGAACTTTTCTGTATGACTGCTGAGATTATATCTAAATTATGGAACATTTGATTACCAATAAGTAAATAAATAAATAAATAAAATACATACCTAAATCTAAAGCAGAGCCCTGGAAAGTCTTAAGTTGCCTTGTTGCACATTATTTAATTTTGATTTTTCTTTTTATTTCCAGCAGGAAAAACAAAAGAAAAAATAGGAAAAATCCAGTCTTGGCAGGCTTAAGAAATTTATAGAGCTTTCTTTAGGGGAGCTTAAAACTCCACAGAAATAAAAAGTCTGACTTCTTCAGCATTTAATAGCTCCACAGAAGAACATGAACAAATGATTTTAATATAGAATCTGCTTTGCATTGAAATCTATCCACAGTACAAGTTTTCCATGTATATATAAAGTATAAGTGCTACAGTTGATATAGCTCTCAGTGCTCTTACCATTCTGAACTGAAATCTGTCCAGAGAATGTTTTCAACATAGAAAACTTTCTCTATACATATAAGCTAAGATGCTAGCTCAGCAATGTATTTAATTAAGTACCACTCATCATTAGTAAAAGTCACTACTAAGCATACACACAAGCAGCCTATAGGTTATGTTTCTGGTGGTTTGTTTGTTTTTTAACCTGAAGGAAGGTCAAAAGTGAAGGGCCCAGTGTTCAGTGATAACTAACCACTCTGAAAATTTCAGATTAGAAAAATCTGTTTGAGTTATTTGCCCTGGGAAAAAACAGTGCCTCACTCCCCACCACATTTTTCCTTTTAAGTATTTTTTTTAAATCATTGCATAACTCAGATACCCCTGCTGGAACTTTGTATAAACATTTTAAAAACAGTTAAGACCACTCTTGGGAAAGTTCAGCCCAAAATAATTTTTGCACGACATTGTAAAAATATAAAAATAAAAAATGTTTAGAATAGAAGTTGTGACATAACTTAACTTGTCCACTATACTCAATATAAGAAAAAAATCTATATCTGCATACAAATCAGCTCTGAATTGATAAGATACGATGGACACTGTTTTTACTGTCATGGCATTATATTGGTTATTGTATCACCGGGATTACCCCAACCCCAAGTGTTCAACAATTATGAGTCAGATCCCACAAAAATCATGAGGTTGGATTAAAAATAATGAGTTTTTAAAAAATAGTTTTATTAGTCTTCCATTCCTGATTCTGTAAAGTACACTCAGGTAACGTTCTTATGTTTTTTGCCACAACCATGAGTATAAGAAACTTACTTTCTTAAAAAAAATTGAAGCTGAGATTCTTGTTTAGACAGAAGACCCCAGGAGCTGAGTCTTCAAGAAAACACCAGATATCATAAAACCATGGATAAAAATTGCAAGAGTTGACAACATTGTCAGATGCTTTATTTTAAAGAATGCATTAGCACATTTTACCTGATTCTGAGACTATACGATGGGGCGTCTGCCCCATACTGTCCTGTAAAGGGTTAATAGAAGCATAAGGAAGCTGCGTGAAAAACAGCCAATAGGAAGGAGGCTGTGAGGAGCAGCCAATCATAGTCTGGAAGACCCATATAAAAAGAGCTGCAGGGCAGTGCATAGTCAGTAGCTGCTTGGAGCTCAAGAAGGGAAGACTAGGTTCCTAACAAGAGGAAGGAGTGTTAGCACCCTGGACAGAGCAGTGCTCCTATCAGGGACTGAAGAAGCTAGAGAGAACTCCTGCCTGACTCCTAAGACTGGTATGCTGAGGCCATGAGTTAAGCGTGAAGAAGGTGCTAAGGCCATGGGGAAGTGGTGCAGGGAAATGCAACGAGAGACTGGAAGGGATGCAGCACATGGCTGCCATCTATAGGGTGCCTGGCCTGGGACCTGGAATGGTGAGTGAGCCTGGATCTCCTCCCCACACTTGCCACTGAGGAAGTGGCTGGGCAGTTGAACTGCTGTACTGGTCCCCAGAAGGGACAAATACAGAATGTGGCTTGGCCAGAGGGCTGGGTCATGAAGAGGATGCTGCAGTCATTGGAGTGGTGTGTGTCTGGGAGCAGAAGTGATGGTGGGCAAGACATTACCTGGAGTGAGTGCACCAACCTATGTCTCTGATCCCCCAAGACAACCAGCACGCAGCACTAGTGTGGTGAGTGGAGCCCTGTCATAGACCAGTTATAGTGGGTTTTCAATAAGGTTAGGTTCATGAGCTTTTCTTGGTTTGCATTCTCCCTAAACTAGGCAGAATGCATGTTACTACTTGATTGGAGGTCCTGTTTTATTTCCTGCTTCAAAATACAAGTGACCAACTGCATCAACAGGCAATTGGTCCTTCATCACAGACATCTGCCAGCACATCTAAATAACTCCTCTGTGTAGGTGCTCGCCATTCCATGGTGGCAAGCAGAAGTGTGATGGCATGGAGATCACCCTGGTGCTGCCTCTTTCAGTCCAGCATGGAGCTGGAGGTGAGCCCTGCCTCACTTCCTTTCACAGGAGTTTTGAGGAAAATCCACACAGACCTTTTAAACTGAGCAGCATGCATCTTCCTAGGACCTTCTTTATTACTGATAGTCATAAGCACAGGTAGAAGCTCATTCGGATACACCTGGAGAAACTTGTCATTACCTCAGGCTTAGTCCAACTAGCTGAATCTGCCTCTTTCCTTTAGGAGACTCTTTTTCCTGTATCTGAAACCTGTCCCTGGTTTGGGAACACTTTCCAGGTCCTTCTCAGTGTTACTCCTTTTCAGGACTTCTTTAAGCGGGAATTCCCAGCTCTCCTCTTTGGAACTGGGCTACATTAGTTAGTTCCACACTTTCTTCTTTCCCAGGATTGTCCCTTGTTATACTCCTAGAGATGGGTTCTCTTATTCGGGTTTTCTAGTCCTTCCTAAGCAAAATTCCTCAGCTCTCCTCCCTGGAGGAGATGGCTCCTTTTCCTTAATTAGCCTTCAGGCTGCTCAGCAGGGCAGATTTTCCCTGCTATTACTTCATGGTGACCACTCTATTATGAGAAAGGAGGGAGCCTTATGCTGGTACTTCTCCAAGTTCATCCCCACTTGGTCATGTGAGAGGGGAGACTTGCCCTCTCTGCAAGGCTCCTGACCCTGGGCTCTTTAAGAAACAGTAACAGGATTTCTTCTCAAACATTTCTTACTCCCAGGACTACTTCCTCTCTCCCAAAGTCTTCCAGGTTTGCATATATAGATATAAATATAATGTGTGTATGTATGTAATATATTTGAATGAAAGCAATTGTACAACTTTTAGAACTGCAGTTAAGAGCCCAAAGGGGAGAAATCTCTTTACGAAGCACAGAAGAGAATATTTTTATAGGCTACCTGCTTAGGAATAAAAAGGGAAAGGACAATGACTTTGATATAGTTGAAAACTAATATGTATTTCTCACTGATGTCTAGAAGGGAAGGTGAGTGGGAGGAGAAATCCTGTTTCTAAATAACAGAAAAAGCAAATATATTTAGAAAGTGCCTATACACAGAGGATGGAGAAAAGAATCCATTCCTAAAAATGCTGCCCTTCTGCCATCTGTGATACCCACAGCATTTTCTTCTCGCTCCTCCTGCCACCTATTTCTGAAAGTTGGGAGTCTGTAGTGGAAAGCTGGGTACATTGGTTTGGCGACCCAGGAGTTCCCTATATCAGTCCACTTTACATTGCCCACATAGTACAACTACCCAGGATCTGGCCTTTTTTATGTCAAACACTGTACTCTGGAGGCGGAAAGGAGCTAGAATCTGTGAAGGGGGATGCCTGTATGTGTGCACATGTGTTGCCTGTTTGCAGACTGCAGCTACAGAAGCTGCCTTTGAGTTAATGCAAAGTGGCTGATTTACTTTATGGCCTTGCACTGGTTTGGACATCCTAATTTAGGAGTACGGGGCTATCGTATCATAACTTTCATCCCAACAGACTGAGCAGGTTAATTGAGATTAACTCTTTCCATACTTTATCCTGACATGCCTTGATCTTTTGAACTAATTGTCCTAAATCTGACTGAATACTAGAGCGTGTTCAAAAATATCCATTTTAAATGACAATGAAAAATTAAAAAATATTTTTCACAACTTTTTTCCATATTTCTGTCAGCTCAATTATTTCCACAGCAACTGTATCTCTTCTCCTTATTTGCATTACAATAAACTATTTTGTTCTTTGATCACAAAGCATAGTCCAGGTCCTGTAGTCTAACCTGCCCAACAGGATCACTTCCCTAAATGGAAGACCCATTGACTTCAGAAGGCATCCAGATATGGCCAAGGGTCTGCAGGCCTGTATCTGACTGCAGGATTTATGCTGATATATGTAGTAATACAAAATCATTCATGGGATGGGTGTCAATGGAGTTACACCAGGCATGAGTCTGGCTGAATGAATGTATAATTGTAACTAGGAGGAGGAGGACAGATCTCTTTTCATCATTGAAAAATAATGTTGTTTGAAGTAACAAATGCAGAGGAAACTGCTGGTAAGCAACAGTTTTTCATCAGATAAATGACTTTGTTGGTACATTAAAGTTCTGTAGATTGACTGAATTATAATTTAAGTAGCTGTCTTACATTACTGTCATCATCTTCTGGGTTAACTGTTTAAAATGAAAACAAAAAACTGACTGCACATTTACCAACATGCCTAGAATTGTGTTCATTGCCTATCACACATATTGGTCAAGATGTCCTAAGATAGGCTTTTAAATCCATACTCAGACACCATATAAGAAATCTGACTTTCAAAACACCCTCTGTGTCAAGCACCCAGTTGTTCCCCTTGACTTCATTATAAGCTGATAGGCTAATTAATCCTTATGCAGGCACCCAAATAATTGGTTTGATTTGCAAAAGTGCTGATTACCTAATTTTAGACATCCATTTTTAAATTCTTGGCCTCTACTTTCATCTTTCCATATCAAATTCTACAAATGCATTTTAATTTGTGAAGAGATATTAAAATAGTTCTGTAGTGTGCTGGGAGAACAATGATTGTCTAATGGTTGGTTAGTAATCACTTCTTGGACTTCCTGAAAACAATTGTACTCAAATATGGTATTCATCAAAAAAGTGGGACAAGGATCCCCCCAGGATTGACATTCTAATATTTTGTGAGATATTAAGTCTTGCCAAATGTATGTACATCCCCAGAAGATGGAACAGAATCCTAATAAAATGGTATTGCTCAAAAATTGAATAATTATTATTTATATCCCACCAACTAACATGCTAGGTGCTTTACAGACTGGTCTAAAAACAAGTTACTTACAGGACAAGGTGGTGCTTCAGCAGGAATAAGGGTGACAGTATTGGTCCCTATAGGATGATAAAAGTTAAGAAGTAGGTTGCTGCCCCCTTCTTTGGTTGCTTTGACAATTGACTCCTCTTAGATTTTGTTTACTACTTCTCTTTGCATCATTTTATCTATTATATGCACATACATATAGTAATTAAAGAATGGTTTCTGGCTTGGTATGTACAATCCTAAATTTACGTGGCTGTTACCCACCTTTCATGGCATCATAAAGAACAATGCACCATATCTTTGAGCAGAAAAATCCTACTTCTGTATTAACCAGAAAGGGTTGTTTGTCATTCAGAGCGCATGGATTAAGTAGTGGAATAGAGAAGCTGCAATGGCTGCACTCAGGAAAGGCTGGGTTGGTGAGTTTGTGGCATCTACTACTGTGTGATGTTCTGAATTAATGAAGTCTGCTGTAGCAGTGCAGTGCAAATCAGTGCAGCTGTAGATTCCTGGCTAACATCAAGGTTCAGCAAAACTGTAAGGTAAGCTTTAGTGTGTACAAAGCTTTGGTCAGTGTGAGTTATGTCACGCAGGAGTGTGAATAAGCCACTGCTCCAAGCAACGTAAGTTACACTGACCTAAGCACTGGCATGGACAGTGTTATGTTGGTGGGAGAGCTTCTCCCACTGACATAGCCACCACTGCTCATGGGGGATAATTAAGTTGATGGGAGAACTTTCTCCTGTCAGCTTAGAGCGGCACAAGAGCTGATTTTTCAGTGGCACTCACACTGCCAAGGTCCTAGCCACTAGTCTGGAGGGCTCTGCATTTTAATTTAATTTTAAATTAAGCTTCTTAAACATTTTAAGACCTTATTTACTTTACATACAACAATAGTTTAGTTCTATATTATAGACAGACCTTTTAAAAATGTTAATGTATTACTGGCACGCAAAACCTTAAATTAGTGAATAAGCAAAAATGCGGTACACCATTTCTGGAAGGTTGCCGAGCCCAGGCTTAGAGCATCTACACTAACAGCACTACACTAATGCAGCTGTGTTGCTGTAAGCTCTGTAGTGTAGCCATTTATAGCCTAAATCCTCAGTGCTCTGCATGCTTTTGACTTTTATCATAGGGCATTGTTTTCTAACAACCTACACTACTTCACCTTCTCTACAGACCTTGAACAATTTTGTTTTAGTGGTGATTTATGTGAGACCTACACAATAGTATTCTTTGCTCAAATGCAGAGGTGTTATATATACTGGGCCCAATTCTCCTTTCACACACAAGCAAAAATCAATGGGGCTGTGGGAGGTTGTTCTGCAGACTTCAGAAATCTTTCCTGCTCAGTAAAGTTACTGCAGTTCCATTTCTAACTGTGCAGTATTTAAATTGCCTTCATCCCACCAACACTATGGGCTAGATCCTCTGGTTCTATTGAGCTTCACTTGGCACAAGCCTGGAACTGGGAATTAAAATGAATGTAAGCCACCTTCACAGCCCCAGCTCCTGGGATAAGTCTGTGCCAGCCTGACCCATGGGGGCTGATCCAGGTGCCCCAGCCCATAACTCACCCTTGCAGTAGCCATAGATCACCTCTCCTACAACCATGCCCACTGTGCCAGAAGGTAGTTCTGAGCTATCTGCAGATTCCTCAAAGCACAGGTGTTCTCAAGGGGCCAGTTCAGATGACTTTGCAGCTGCAAGCATATAATATGTAGCCATTTCATTTTGATTTCATAACATTCTGACTTTGAAAAGTGATTTTTGCCATTCATATTTCCTTTTTACCCATGTTAGTAGTTACAGATTCACCAGTCTTCAGTGGTAAACTCCTAGTGTGTGTTTATATATTTGGGGATCTGTAATTTCAGTCTTAATATCTGCTCCTGTCTAAATTCTTATTTGCCTACATTATGGCCAATGCTGATACAGGAAAAACAAGTCTGCAACTGAAATGCATTTCTATTGACTATTTCAAGATTTTTAGTGTGGCAGTAAATGTCTAACTATTGTGCCTGTATCATACTATACTAACCTTAAAGCCTTGAGGGTTTTACAGACTGAAGTAGCTGATTTTATGATTTTTGCAGGAAGCAGGTTTTTTACCATTGATTTTAACCAAATAAAACTTGGTGGCAGGAGCTCAAGAAATTTACTACACAATCTACATTACTTATTATTTCTTGAACTTTTGTCCTTTAGTTAATTTTATTGTTGTAAAGTCAGGCAAGAGCATTCAGCTCTTGGTTATGCCAGCATGAGAGGACTTTACGGTGCAGCAAAGAGTGTGGGACTCCTTTTCTGTGACACTGTTCATTTGGAGTTATCTTACACTCCATTATGCATCCAAGTTCTAGTGACTGATGTATTGCTATTCATTAAAAAGAGAAATAGTCAGTTTTAGCCCCTTAGTAGATGCCAATATAAGGTAATAATGCTGAGGAACAATCTCACTGAGCCTGGCACAAAAGGCCTTGTTTAGGCAAAACTCCCATTAGCTTCCAAGAAGGGCTATAAAAAGGCTCAAACACATGCTGTGAGGAAGCTAATTGTCAGGAATCTGGGTCCACAGCAGTCATTGGGCAACTTAATGAGCACAGCTGGTCTGTAGCAGGCTGTCCGATTAACTACACAACCTGACTGGCAGGACAAGTCAGCAGACCTGCTTTTAAGCCCAGCAGCAATAGTAGTTGGGTGGCTGACATGTCCAAACATGGATTTGTTTAATCAAGTTAAGGGTAAAAAGGCAATAACAGGTATAAATGAAGTGTAGCAGTGTATAGCTGAAAAGAGGAGTTGTTGTTGTCAGATATATACAGATGGTTCCAATAAAAAAAGAATGGGGTGGCACATTGTATACCAAAATTAGGACTTAGGATATTCTTTTAGATGTTCTATTTTGCAGCTGTCATGACAGCTGAACTAATAGCAAAACTGCTAGTGTCAAACTGGATTTGGGATGTACAGTCAGCAGTGGAGGACACTTTTCTTGGACTCAGTATCAGGCTTTGATAATAATAAAGGGTGTCCCCATGTGTAGAAGTGTTTTAATCAATAAAATTATGTCTAATAAGAGCTAGTATAAAAGGGGATACATGCAGCATGAGCTTAGATACTAGGCTATACTGAGATAACAAAATGGTGGAGACAGTTGCTAAAAGCACTGTAAGAAATGGAAGGACTGACAAAGAAATACTCCTGGATAAAGGGGAATTCAAAAGCCTGGTGCAGAAAAGAGGAATGGTCTAAAAAAATGGAGTACTGAAAAGAGGAAGAAGATTTTATTTTTTGAATTGTGCCCTAGAGTTGAAGATAATCACATACCTGGTCCAGGGGAAAATGCAGTGACTTAGTTTAGAGTACTAAAGTAGTCATTGTGGCTTAAACAAAAGTCTCTTTTGAACAAATAAACAAAGATGGACTATATGCACCCTGTAAAGGGGAAGAAACACTTGTTCCCCCATTTATGGGTATGCATGAGCTTTGATAAAGACAGGGAACAGCTTTTTGAGGAATTTAAATAACATAATGTAACTTTTGCTACCTTAAGCCATTTAGTAAAAATAGCAGGGAAAGAGGATAGCATTAGAAAGGTGTTGGTTTGCCTGAAAGACAGCAGGCAGAATGAGCACATATAAACTGCTAGCTACTCAGGAATTATCGTTGATGGTGGCTGTAGACTATTCAGTCAAGTCTGCTTTGCCATGAAACAAAAGAGAGAGGCAAAAATGTTTGATGGCTGAACAAGGCCTTTGTCCAGGCCTGCTACAGCTCCTACTTCTGCCTTGGCCCCATCTCCAGGCAACCTCCTCTGACCCTTGGCTCCAATTCCTGACTCCAGCTCTGACCCTTGACTCTGGCATCTGGCTTCTGACTCAGGAATCGGAGCCAAGGGTCAGTACTAACTTCTGGCTTTGGCATCTGGACTATGACTCTGACCCTGGGCTGCTGTTTCTGGCTACCAACTCCTGCTGCAACTACTAGGTACAACTGTTGACGTCTCTGACATGAATTCAGAAAATGTCCTCTTTGGGGCAACTGTGGGTATTGTATTCACCACACACTATCTGACTAGGACATTGAGGCACCTTGGTATAATCATGAAAAACAGAAGTTGGAAAACTTCAGCTCCTGGCATTATTAGCAACTGTTTCACTTGTTTTCTTTTTTGGTCTGGAAAAGGCAACATTAAATCCATGGCGTTCATCAGAGGAAACTTAAGAATTTGGTATAAAGTATGCTTGAAGTGGTGTGTTACTTGGTGTTCTGGCTATAGATTCTGGGGAAACTCTCTCAGCAGCAATTTATACCACATGACATCTTCAGTAGGGTTCCAAAGGTTCTAACTCCTCACAGCATTTGACCTACTGAGTTTGGAGAATGAATTTTGCTTGATAGTTACCTTGTGACTGCATGATGCATACAGCATATTGCTATAAAATATAGTCACTGACAAAACAAAACTGCTAATGTATGTGTCTGTCAGACATTTACTTTTCAGAGGGATTTTTGTTGGGATTACCTGAGCATTTCTGTCACTGAAATGAATGTTGTCTGTAAGTTATTATATATAGGGCATCACACTGAAGTCCTCATGCATGATAACTGTCTAGAAAATCCAATGCCATCTTTATATGGCCATGTTTTTCCATTCAGTACCTCCTGTTCTTCGCCTAATAAAATATAATCCTTGTAGTGACATTTCTGTTAAGAGCATGTGTGTTTAAAGCCAGTTGTACATTTCTTAAAAAAAAATCCAACAAAAGTAGGTTTTAAAACAGCAGTGGGCACATCTCTTTGTCACTATCACTGCTATTTTGAACACAGGCACCATGCTGTTCCCGTAGGAGTCTGCCAAATCTGGAGAAGTGACTCATTTTCCATGGGAAGATGCTCGATGCTGTCACTTTTAAAGTGTTGTAGCTTTTAAGACAAGCTTGTATAGGATGTTGCAGCAGCCCTGAAATGGAGCTGCCATCTTGGATTTACACTTCTGCGGAGCATGTTCCTTTGCTTGTTAAGTTTCTTGAAACAGCTACAGTATGTATTTTTAGAGTAGAAACTAATATTCCTTCCTCTTCAGCTCAAACCCAATTTGTCCTCAACTGAAGTGAATGCAGACTGAATCCTTTGAATGATTTCCCTATGCCATAATGAACCCTTGCTCATTAACACTATTTGCAGAAGGGAAAATACTTAACATAAGCACCTGCTTTTATTTAAACCTTACACAGGCTGTTATATACTCATTTTCCTTTGCCTCACTTGCAAAACAGAACAAACGTATAAAATCCTGAACAAATATTTGAATGTGCTAACTTCATTTGCTTAAAAGCCTATTTTTAAAGAGTTTAAACGATGAAAACTATTCAAATACATTTGGACATGAGTCTGCACCACATATTAGCAGTAATTAATACTGCACTAGGGCATCCAAACTAAATGAATACAGTAAAGTTTCTAAGTAGCAGATCTGGGAATAGTTAACCCATTTCCCCATGTCTCAGCTGTTCTTCATTATGTAGGGCAAACCTACATGTTGGATTCTAATTTCTTCATCCCACACAGTCCTTGTTTTGTTTTTTCTCCCCCTCTTTAATACCATAAAATCCTAATGATAAAGTATAAAATAGAGAGTTTATTAGAACCTGAGGAGTTTACTGCTTTTAGTGCTTTTAATGATCCATATTATGGAGTAGCAGCCATCCCTACCTCATGATAAAGGGTATAACAGCATTTCCCATTTCAACTCAATTCTTTTTCCCACTTCGACAGTTCTTTCTTGGCAAAGTAATATCAGACTGAAAATTTAAACTATAAGTGGGATTGAGATATGAAGTGAATTGGACAAGGGATTTATAAAGTCTGAGGTGTTCACTTGAGTTCAAAAAGTCTTCCACTTTTGCTTAAGCATGGAAAGAGAGAGGACCTACTTAATTAAATCCTTCCTTCCCCACAACCCAGCTGAGATGTAGGGTCTAAGTTGAAACCCACTGAAATATTGATTTGGACCTTAGTGTGGAAGACCAACGATGACCTGATTACAATCAACATTTGAAAGTTCTTAACATTTTATATAGGCATGTCTCTCTGGCTCACCATTGCCAATGACCTTAATGTAGGGCTTCACATATAACAGACCTACGCTTTCATTAGAAAGATAAATGTCCCTACCTGATTTCCTTAGTGAGACAGACCACCGCATCCGAGCCAGGCCTGGAGGTGGAGAGGGTAAGGAGAAGGACTTGAGTGTCAATGGGAACAGGAAAAAAAATTCCCACCTGAATTGAAGCTAATCTGACAAGCTGCTGGGAGGTGTCAGACAAATTGTGGTCACTACAGCTAGACTGTCTTTCTCCAACATTTCCTGACCAGATCATTGCTTAAGGATGGAAAGTGGGAGAAAATTAAAGTTATGCTATCTGCCATAATCTGACAGGGGGAATGTGTCCCTGTTCCAGTGTAACCCTTCCAAGGATCCTTCTCTCCTCAGCCCTGCACCCAGCTCTACATGCTTATGCTCCCTGAATACCTCCTAATGTCTGTTCCTGTAAACCTTAAGAAAACTCTGATTGGGAAGGAGAGAATAAACAGAAGAAAATTTTGTGGGGAGAGGGAAGGGGGTTAACTCAAATATTCTTGAAAAGTAGTACAGTATATACTCAAAACACTGTCTGGAGCTTTAACTTTTTAACAAGGGTCTTAGGGAGGAGGGCGTTAAACTGATTTCCTTTGTTTCTCAATTGTAAGAGTAATTGGTTCAAATTTGTCTTTTAATGATATTTTCAATATATTTTAGATCACAAATACCAGATTGTTTAAATCACATTTTGAAGAGGTTAGTCAAAAGCAGAAAATTCCAGAGAGATTTTGAACTTAAAACAAATGCTAAAACATGGTCAAACTAACAAGGAAGCAGCACCCTTTGAAAAAAAACAAGATCGGTATTAAAGCAGGAATGAGTGGCTAATGAGAGATTCAGACCCTAATAGACAAGCCCTTTGCATCATACTGGCATAAAGACAACCAAGTAGCTTGCTTTGATCCTTTGCACTGTGTTTTTCTGGTTGATCAATATAGGCTCTACAGCAGGGGTCTCAAACATGTGGCCCGCGAAGCCCCTCTCTGCAGCCCGCCAAGCTTCCCGGCAGCCCCCACATAGCAGTTTCCAGGAGGGAGGGTCCAGAAGCAGAGGCTTCTCTGAGGCCTGGCTGCGCCGCTGCTGAGGCCTGGCTTTCAGGCACCGCTGCTGCAGCTTCAATGAATGAGCTGGGGTGGCTCTTCCCAGGAGCCCTCTGCAGCAGCGGCCAGGAGCAATAAGCCTCCCACAGCGAGAGGCAGGAGGCGGTGGGGAGCCTGGCTTACCACTCCTGGCCACTGCTGCCAAGGGCCACCCCAGCTCATTCATTGAAGTCGCAGCAGCAGCGACTGGAAGCCGGGGCTTGGCAGCAGCCCAGCCAGTCAAAAGAGAAGCCTCCCCACCCCCAGGTGGGCGCTGTTGCCTTGTGAGCAGCCAGAGATGAGCGCCGTTCCACGGCTCTCTGGCCGGCTGCAGCTGCCTGGGCTTGCTGCACTGCCTCCTGCCCGCCATGTCCCACTACTAGTATCGTCTGCAGAGAGTGGCGGGCTTGGGCAAGGGATAGTGGAGGGAGGAGAGTCCGGGAAGTCTGAAAGGAGATGGAGAGAGGAGATGGGAGGGGCAGCTTAGGGGTGGGAGGGTATTGAAGCTGGAGGCATGGGGGGAGATTTGGGGAACAGGGAGCAGGATTGGGGGGAGATTTGGGGACAGGGCACTGGGTTACAAGGATGAGTGGGGGGGACATTTGGAGATGGAGAACAGGGTTATGGGAGGTGAGTGGGGTGAGATTTAGAGATGGGCTACAGGGAGCTGAGTTACAGGGGTGAGTAGGTGGAGATTTGGGGACAGGGAGCAGGGTTATGAAGGTGAGTGGGGGAGATTTGGGGATGGAACACAGGGAGCTGGGTTACGGGGATAAGAGGGGATGGGGAACAGGGTTATGAGGATCAGTTTGGCAGAGGGAGACTTTATAAAATTATAATTGATATTAGGCTGAGATGGGCTGAAATTTCTGTCAGATTTATCAGCATATTATATTTGAAAAAAGCTTAAATCATCTGAGGCTGGTAATTTCTTGTTAAATTAGATTTGTTTGCTAGTGTTTCCGGCTCTGGACTTCCTATATTGCTCTTGCTTTGTTTGCCAAACAGCTGTTGGCGGTGCCTAGTGCTTTCCAGGAGGGAGCAGGGAGCTGCTTGCTCAGAGGAGGAGGCAGGGCAGGGGCGGGACCTCATGGAAGGGGTAGAGTGGGGTTGGGGCTGGAGGCAACAAGGGGAGGCATCAGTGATGCGGCCCTCGGGCCAGTGCACTAGTCCTCATGCGGCCCTTGTGGTCACTTGAGTTTGAGACCCCTGCTCTACGGCAACCATTGCAGCAACAGGTGGTGGTGTTGTGTTAATTTAGACAAAATGAATGGGCCCAAAGAGGCAAAGGTGTTAACATGACCCCATAACTGTCAAACATTAAACAGTTTTAAACAAGATTCAGGGTTTGGTATACAGAGACCTCAGCCTGCTTAGCATCATGGCAAATAAATCATTACATTTTTTGGAAAACTTTTCCTTTTTCTGTAGCTGTAATAAAAAGCAGTTAAAGCATGTGAAATGTAGAATATTAAATAAGGGTTTCATTTTAACATCCCATGTTCCTTTTCGCGTTATCCTTATCTGTAAAGAGATTTTTTCCAAAGGAAAATTCCTTGTCTGACAGTCGTTGAGATGCTATTAAATGGTAATAATGGTCCTTTTCTTGGAGGGTTAGGGGGAGAGAGAAGTTAGTTGAGATGGGCTGGAGCTGTTACAGTCTGATCCCATTTCCTAACAGACAACACAAGACAAACAAGTGAGAAAAGAATAGCAAAGGTAACAAATGCAGCTTCTGTGTCTGACTCTTTCAACCTCACTGCAGGAAAACCACAGGTTCAGCACATGGACTTATCAGCCACTCCCTGACCTGGCAAATTTGTACCAGTGTCAGGCTCGTTAGGGCATTGCCTCTCTGGTCACAGGCTTATAGCAGTAGAGCAAAATAAGCCAGAAGGGAAAAGGAGAGGGTTAGAAAAGAGCAGAAATTAGATGGGGGAGGAAAAGGACTCCTGCCAGATAGTTAGGATTTTGCTGGAGCCAGTGAAAGTAGCAATGTCGCCTAGGTCCTGCTTTGAATCTGTCTGATCAGGGCATCTCTCAAGATCAGGATGACAGAGGTCTGGGGTCCCAGGAGATTGTGGGGATGGCAGCCATAAATTAAGCTTGCTCCTTCCCCTTCTCTGGTCTTTCAGTCAGCCAGCATTCGCATCCATCCATTCATCTCTATTTTCCTCCCAAAGTCAGTCTGTCTCTCTTTTATTTAAGGTCCCCAAAATGGAGTCATGGATGGAATACCCTGTCTTCTCATTTTGTCCATCAATTAGGCCTAACTTCCAATGCACCAATTTTGGTTTACCTATTTTTAGCCCCCCACTTTTCTTGTTTAACAGGCATCATTTTAACACACTCCTTGAGTTAATTCAATATGGGTTTTTTTGTTTGAATGAACCTAGTCTTTTGTCTCCCTCTTGCCCCTTTCCCCATCAACATATTCTTGGGTACTGTGACATTTTATAAACTTTTACTCTTCACATTTGAGCTCACAACCAGGGTAAATTTGTAGGCACAATTCTCACACCAGAGAATTGATCTAGTCCTGGTGTAGTCACTTGAGGAGAGTCAGTCAGGATGGAGAGTAAGCACAGAGAAAAGCAAATTAAAGAAATTTATATGGGGAAAGCAGAAGGATTTTAGCCTCTCACCTTTAATGGGACTATAGCCCAGGTTACTAGATTCTGAAAATTGTTACCCTCTGATGGTGGTGTATTGATTGGTGCAAACAACCAGCAGCGTTAGTCCCTTTCTCAGAAAACTGCTGCCCACATCACAAAACCCACCACTTCAGCTACCATTAATTAGCAACTTTGTCCCGACTGACTCAGCTGAGAGGCCAGTGACTGAATGATCTTTTCACATCCTGTCACTACAAAGGTGGTCCCTTCTGGTCACTGCACATTTATTGGCATATGCAGAAGGCTGAGTTATTGCTGTACCTGCTCTGTGGAACACTGAGGGATTTTCAGTCTCTAGTATTAGCACTTTCTGTAGTATTAAAATTGCCTGTGTGAAAGGTGGGTGGTGGTTTCGTTTTTTAAAGAGTGAAATCCTAAGATATTTCCATGTTCTGGGGATGAGAATGAAGTTAAAAGCAACACTCTAAATGTGGAAAGAAGAGAGTAGGAAATGATAATGATTTTAATTCAAACATATTCATGCCTCACTGCAGAATTTGGAGGTGAGCAAAGGTAAATGAATTCCCCTAAGGTAGGGGTGGGCAAACTTTTTGGCCCGAGGGCCACATTGAGTCTACAAAATTATATGGAGGGCCGGGTAAGGGAAGGCCCCGCCCCCAATCCGGGTCGCTCCCACTTCTGGCCCCAAGCTGGCCCCCTCCCACTTCCTGCCCCCTCAGAATCCCCATCCAATCCCCTCCCATCCCCTGACTTTCCCTTCCAGAGACCCCTAACCACCCCCCCAACCCCATCCAATTCCCCTGCTCCCTGTCCCCTGACTGCTCTGACCCCTAACCACCACCCCAGAACCCCACCCCCTATCCAACCCACCCTGCTCCCTGACTGCCCCCTCCAGACTACCCCCCCCAACAACGACCCTGGAACCCCCCAATCCCCCTCCTCCCCCTTACCATGAGTGCTGGCCCGGCTCTGGGGGAAGAGGGGGAGCGCACAGCCCCAGCCCCCCGGAGTGCTGCCCCAGTGGCGTGGCTCCGGGGGAGGGGCTGAGCGTGCAACCCAAGCGGCGTGGCTCCGGGGAGGGGCTGAGGATACAGCCTCGGCCCCTGGAGTGCTGCCCACATGGCGCAGCTCAGGGGAGGAGGAGCGCGCAGCCCCGGCTGCAGCCTCAATGGCCGGGGGGGCGGGGGCGGATGGGACGGTCCCACGGGCCGGATCCGGCCCGCAGGCCGTAGTTTGCCCACTCCTACCCTAAGGATTCCTCTGTTTCTCACACAGAGTCCAGAATAGTTCCTCCAATTCCTCCTTGGATGCTCAGGAGGACCCTTCAGAACTTATCAACATTTTCCTTTTTATAATCTACAGTTTGCACTAACGACTCTGGCCCTATTTTATACAAGATTTTGAGAAAAACGCACAATTGAGCATTTCCATAATCTCATAAAACTGGTCAAGTAATACTTTCTGGCTGCATTCTGTTATGTAACATGATTCATTTTACCTCAGGGAATTATTAGGAACACTGGTTTCACTAGGCACAAGACGTCGTTAGCACTTCCACTGTAGCATTAGGGACCTAAAAGTTAGATGATAAAACTTTTGCTGTATTGCTGGCCATCGACTGCAACATGATCTCAAGCAGAAAGGGATTTGTAGCACTCCAGTCTAACACTCCTACAAAAGCCTGGTTGCTCTCTTCCCCATTGAATTACCTCTATGCTAAATGTCTCTACTTGTATGCTTCATTGGGTGGCTGCATTAATATGTGCTAGTTCTCATTTATTTAATTTATGCTGGTTAAAATATTTTAATGCATCTAAATCCCATTTTCAAAAATGATGAAGGCATTTTGCAGCCTAAAGGTAAAATGTTCAAAAGCACCCAAATGACTAAGGATCCTCCATCTCATTTTTTAAACGCAGATTTTTAAAGTATTTTATGTCCCTTTTGAAAATGGGATTTAGTGTCACTCAGGTACTTTTTTGAATATTTTACACATTATATTTTATTTAAAGAGTATTTTAAAAAATGTAATAGTAGCCATTGGAAATTGATCCCTGTCATGTGACAAACATGATAACTTTGATAACCCTGGCCAAATATCAGGAGACTGGGGCTTAGAAATTAAGGTGAGTCTCTGATCAGCACTCCTCTGTACTACAGCTGGTTTAACTAAGAGATCAGACTGTATTATTACAATAGTCCTTTCTTGCCTTATAATTTATGAAATTGAAAGGGATTACTCGAATGTCAGGGAATGGGGCATAGAGAACCATCAACCAAAGTCTGTATCAAGTGTGGCTCATGCTACAGGGCAATGCATGTTGCCTCTGCCACTGAACTGCTATGATTTTTGGTATAAGTACATTTATTGGATCCTTATAGCTCCAATCTCATGGGAACAAGAGTAGGCTATTTCAGCTGGGAAAGAGAGTGCAAAGCAGTGTGCTTTGTTTCAGTCATTTGAATGCATACTTATGGTAATTCACAGGAGCAGGAGTCACAGGAAGCAGAGTCAAAGCAAGGAAGCAATTCTTGATAATAAAGGCAAGTACAGTTTCTCTTAATTGAGTGCTCCTTGAATATATGGCTTATCCAGGTTTTTGAAGGGAAAAAGCTTGTTCACAAGTATAGGTTCTCCATGGTCTTATAGCACTAATTAAAATTCCTTTAAGCATAATGCTGATTGTGGGTAGTTAGGTGTTGTATTGTACCACTAAGAATAGTCAGAGCTCATTCAATAGCACGACTCACCCCACCATTCAAGAAATGTAAAATTAACTTTGTTGCAGTAGTAGACAAATGTTTAACAGAACCAAACTATACAGTTTAAAGCATGACCTATTCTTGATTTTCATTTTAGAGGTGTTAGTGTGCAGGGTTCAGAAAATCTTTTAATATGTATGTTTTTCACTAGCATTTCTGTAAGTTTATATGATCGAGCAAAATGCATATTGACTCTCTTGTTGTCTACTTCCACTACAAGATGCTATGCTTAATGAATTATAGTTAAGGTACAGTGAAGGAATAAATACTTGTTTCTATCAGATAAGATGAGGAAGGGAACCTAAAGAAAGGACACCACTGATATTCCTAGTTCAGTATGTTGGATTGGGTTAAATGATGAGCACAATATGTATTTATAAACATTGACTGTAAGCTGTTGAGGGCAGCGACAATCCTTTACTACATATTTGTTCAGCACTCAACCCACTTGATCTCTGAAACCACAATATAAATTTTGTATGATCAATTTTATGGGATAAACACTAGACAAAAAGGGAGATTTGAGGAGGATAATGGAAGGAAAAATACATCCCTCAGATTTCTCCCTGATCACTTCCATAAAGACTCCATTTCTCTCTAAGGTTTTCTCTCTGGTTCGTCTTGTACAGGGGTTCTCCCTGTTCCAGGGAAAACCTAAGAGGAAAATTCAGATCCTAAAAATGTCACAATACATAGCATTAGTCCTTTGTCCTTCTGTTCTCCTCCCAAATATGACGAGGCATCAAGATAGGGTGAAGTGGTGGGTTACTACCCAAGCTGCAGCCACAATGTACTCAAAACCCAGAACAGTTGGAAGGTTCTGTTAAAATGATTTCTTAATAGTTCACAAATTACATTGCTATTACTGGGTTCCAGAGTAAATGTCCCATAGGACAAATCTGGCTGCTTGCTCAGTCACAGGAAGGCAGCAGCACTTCATTGGGTTACACACAGAAGGTTTCCTTTGCCACCATGAGGGCTAGAAACTTAATTTTATTTTTAATAAATGCTTAACTTTAAAAAAACAGCAGAGCCAGTGGAAAAGTGCTAGTATTGGATACAGGTACTGTCTAATCCCCTTAGTGAAATCTAATAATTTCACTTTTATGTAGTGAAAACAAGCAAGTCGGCCACTTTTCATACACAAGTAAATGATTTTAAATTTTGCTTCTGTCACTTCCTAGAACGAGGGCAAAGGCAAATTTTCTGTTTTTCTTCAGGTTCTGTCAATTTCTTTTAGACTTCTGTATGCATATTTCCACTAATGTGATTGATTTTATTCCTTCCTTCCCACCAGTTTTCATTGTTATACCTAGTTCCTATCAATATTTCCTGGCAGGTTACTTGCCCCAGGTTAAAAAAAAATCACTTTTTTCTTAATAAATTATTTCAAAAGCAGCTGTCTCCTAAATCAGACAAACAGTAAACCTTTGTCTTAGCAATTTCCCTTCTTTTACAGACTTTCTTTTTTAAGTAAAAAAGTGAGTGATAAAATACAGGCTATCCATGGTATGCATGATATCAGATGTTAACTTCCTCTTCAAAGTGATCTATCCTGCCAACTGCCTATTAAAATTGGAATCAGGTATCTGGTACACACCAAAATGCTGGCAGGTTTTCTGAAGCAGAATGCTAATTACAGGAAGATTCTTGAATAAACACTTTGAGTAACCCCTTCTGTTTTACTGAGGTGTATATTGATGTTTTCAGCCTTCAGCAAAGGGCCAAGGGTGAGGTCAGGAGCAGGGACGATGTGGGCGTCTATAATGATGTGGAGGAAATAAAAAGATAATGAAGGGATCTGAGAGGATCATCTGGGGGGTGGGGGAAAGGAGTGGGAAATGGATGCCCATACACTAAACTTTTGCAAAATGTTGGAGGGTTGAATATGTGCGGCATTGGGGAAAAATGTGAAAAGCCTCTTTAATATGACAATTTCAATATGCAAAAAAACCCCTAGAAAGTGATGAGCACAGGCTGAAGTCCAGCACTTCTGAATTCTATTCGCACCCCTGCCAATGAATGGCTTTAAAATATGCTATATTAAGAATAAAGTATTACATGCATCATTTACTGAAGCTTCAAAACAAGTATCAGATGTAGGTAAATATCACTCTGTACATTTTACAACTACTGAAACCAAAGTTAGTTGAGTTGTCAAAGGCCATGTAGCAAATCAGTGTCAGTCCAGATACATGGATTCCAATCCTGGCTCTATCACACTCATGTCTAATTCATTAGATACCCTATTTGAACTGATCTGATGACCTAATGTATTATTTATGAAATGGCTCTGTGACCAGACTCGCAGGGGAACCAGCTGAGGTCACCCAATTAGGGTGAATTGCAAAGAATGGGGCAGACAATCCCCAAAGCTGGTGGATATTCCAATACTTAGATTTACAAAAGCAGCACAAAACTGCTTCTATAATACCTCACTGGTTACCTAGAAGCGAACAACATAGTTCACTTAAAACAACCCAGCCTTAGGCCTGCACCCAGACACCCAAGGCAAATGTGATGAGGATTACTGAATCTTATTCATCATATACTATCAATCCCAAAGGATAAGACACATTACCTCCCAGGTTAATGAATATTTCAGATCATACTCAAATACATGCTTACAGCCAATTCTTATTAACTAAATTAAAATTTTACTAAAGAAAAGAGTATTGGTTAAAAGATCAGTATACATACAAACACGAGTACAGTTCTTAAGATTCAGATTCATAGCAGAGATGGCGAACTTTGTAGTTGCAAAGAGTTTGTTCAGAAACAGCTCATAGGTTATAGTCCAGTGTTTGTATTCAGGGTCATTCCAGGTTGGGACTGGAGATCTCAGCCTTTTGTCTTACCTTTCCTGCTTGACCCTTCATGCAGATCTGAGATAAATGGGATCAAGACCCTGTACATTCTTATACAATTCCAGGTATCTGACAGCTCGGAGTCCTCAAGCAAACAATAGATCTATTTCAGTCTCCATAACTGCCTATTTCCTAAGCATAACTGGTCATTGGCTATATGAATTAACATAAGGCAATTGCCAGTCTTCCACCATTCTCAGGTGATTTGCTATACATTTCAAAGAGATGAATACAGTGATATTACTGTTTATAGTTCATTTAAATGTTAATATTTCCTTTTGACCTGAGCCAATAGATCCT
Source organism: Dermatemys mawii (assembly GCA_007922305.1). Taxonomy (NCBI): domain Eukaryota; kingdom Metazoa; phylum Chordata; order Testudines; family Dermatemydidae; genus Dermatemys; species Dermatemys mawii. The sequence continues at coordinate 2,030,423 of ML677364.1, read as the reverse complement.
GTCTGTCACTATAGCTATCTGTTTACATGGTTAACATGATATAAGTACACAGATACAATTAGTATTCCCTCTAATTCTCTAACAATACAGGTTTGTATTTCAAAGTTCTAGTCTATCTAGCATGGAGTGGCCATAATTATCATTTATATACCTCTCTAACACACCTCTACAGATTGACTCTGAGTTATTTAGTCTGCAGGAAGCTTCACCCTTTCTGGCCATGCATCACATTTTGTAGAAGATTCATTGCAATTACATAACAGTGGTAACAACAATGACTTGCAGGGTCATATTTTAATCAGATAATACCACAGGCTCATAGCAAGAATTGCTCAAAGTTTGTTTGAAAAAGAAATTAGTTTGGAAATATTGTCTTTTTTTGAATATGTAAAATATGAAAATCTGTTTTGGGTTTTCTCAAAAAAATTATTAGCATTTTCATTTACTGAAGGAAAATTCAGTAATGGTTTCAATTAAAATTAAGAAAAATCTCAAAGAGCACAACTGTGGGTCCATTTCAAACCCGGCCATTCAAATACCGCTGAATTTTTTGCAAACTTTTTTTTTGCCCCCTGACAAGCTATAGACCGGTACCCACAGGTGGATCGCAAGATGGTAATTGCAAAATCCCCCAAACATGGTAACCACTCCCAGAGGGGAGTAAGGGAAAAGAGAACCTTTCCAATCCCTCCATTTGAACAGCATGACCCTTTTCAATCTTCCATGTTTTTCCTATGCATGTAATACTTTCCCTCCACTGATCTACAACACCATCACCCTCCTTAAGACTCATTCTTCCACAAACCCTATACAAAACCAACTACGTTTATTTTTTTTGTTCATTTGTTTTAGTGAAGAAGCTGCTGATTGAAAGGGTTAGGTAATCAGAGTTGTACTTCCTCAGCTTCACCATGTTGTACTCCAAGTGAAGTGCTGCTTAAAGGCAAATTACTCGTTGCTCATTCACCATCTCTCAGAGGGGTTCAAAATTATTTTGAATTCAAACCTATTAAAATGTAAGTTGACAGCAGGGCATCCTGAAAGAAATGTCAGAAAGATGGATTGAGGTCTGGGATTGGATGGAGGGAGACAGGTCAGGAGTGGTAAGGAAGATATGAGTCCACAGCATAAATATGATAGTTGAAGCTGTGTGAAAGGGAGATATTGCCCAGAAAAGAAGGAGTTAGAGAGGCTATGAGGTTTTTAATTCTGAAACAGAGAAGGGTAGATCATCCACATCGCAGGGCAGGACCTCACCCAGCAGAACTCCATTTATTATCTGAGTGCCTGTTCAAATGGAATTTATCTCCTGTGATCAAAAGCAGTAACTGCACAAGAGATTCAGTATTCCATGGGAATCAATAACTGGATTGAAAAATAAAGGCATTTCAGGTACACTGAAGCAAATAGAAGTTCACGTGGCAGACCTTAATTCCTCTAGTGGCTATGTTTCCATGTTCACTGGAATAGTAAACCGATTAAAAACTTGGAATTCTGTCGAGTCAAAAAAAAAAACACCTCAAAGGATAGTATGTTTTTGGAGTCTAGTAAGTTGCCGTTGCTACTATTTGTTAACTTTGTGAAACTGAGCTGTATATTGCTTTTCAAATTCCAAATATTGACTATTTAGTTTGTGACAAAGCTCTGTCCTTATCTTTGTGGATCCTGCGTTTCCTGGCAGATTTTCACTAGCCTCAGAGGCTCACTGTGACCCTCCACGTAGCCCTTCTCTCTCTAGAGACAAGGTCACAGCCTCTTGAGCCATTTTCATTATAAGCCAGTGAGGAGAAACTATCCTTCCTGGCACAGTCTTAGTTGTCTCCCAATTTCAGTGACTAATTAGGGGAGGCAGAAAGAGGGGAACCCGGGCCCACCCTCTACTAGCCCAGGAACCCTAATAGTATCAACTAAGATGGCTGACCTTTTAGCCACAAAACACAATACAATTCCCTAGGCTACTTCCCCACAGCAGTGGACACAGCAGTCCCCACTTCTTCAAACTCCACTTCACCCTTACCTTACCTCAGAGCCTCCTTCCTTGCGTATGATATGTTGTCTACCACCTAGTCTCACCAACAGCACAACTTCCTTCCACAGCTCCTGACATCCACCCCCACCTGACTAACTGAGAGGCTTTTAACTGGTTTCATCCAGTCCCTGATTGTCTTCAGGTGTCTCAATCAGGCTAGCTGTTTCTACTGCTTTCTAGAAGCTTCTTAATTGGCCCAGGTGTCTTGATTAACCTGAACAACTGCCATTTGCTTCCAAAGGTACCAGGGATTTGTTTAGCCTGGAACTAACATGTCTGTTCCCTAGCACCCTCCTATAGCCAGCTGGCCTTGCCCCATCACAAGTTGTATATGAGTCATAATAAAGAACTGGGCAACTTTTAGACTGTAGAAGTATTTCATTTTCTTTAGTCTGTTCTTCAAACCAGATTTAGAAAACTAATGGCCATTTTGCCATTCTCCCCCAACTCTTAATGTGTGGGTAAACTATCCTTGTGGGACCTAATTTAATGGAATTGGTTTCTACTTTTGCAAGGATATTACTGTATGCCATGAATCAGTCTTCCACACAGCCTAATCACCTTAAACTCAAAGTCCTCATGGATGCCGAACAAGGCAGATGTCCTATTCAAGTTCCAGGGCAAAGAGAACCAGCATGTGTACCTGGACTACACTGATTTTGGCTGGTTGGTTTCTTTAAAAGAAAAAATCAAAGGACAATTTTTGCCAGGGCTGCAGCAATTATTTTGGGAGATGGGTCTCTCCCTTATTGTTTGTACCTGTCATATTTGCAGTTGAACTGTTTGGGACAGACCTGAATTTTTAGATAATCATAAGTGAAAAATGAAGAAATGACAGCAGAGATTAACAAATTGCAGTAGAACAGGCAGTTCATATTGTGCTATTTTTTCCTACTCTGTGTATTTTAATTTTCACAAACTCATAGGACATATGTGGGCACTGGTGTTAAATTGAAAATATGTGGTGAGGATGCTTATTTTTAGTGTGAGAATAATACTGTATTTTCAAAAGTTTTTTTTTTTAAATTTGATGTTCCATGTCAAGTACTCCTATCTATAGACAGGACATTTTTTAAAGTGACTAGAAATTTTTATTTACACACACGCTGAATACATATAATACACCATGTGAAATCCTGACTCCAGTGACTCTCAGGATTTCACCGATGGTATTTATTTTGATGATCAGCTTATCATAGTAGGTGTAAATTGTCATTGTTTTATGCAAGCTTTATATGGCCAGGGACAGTAATGTACATTTTTATTGTATATTTATGTGAACGGCATTAAATGTCAAATTTATTTACAGGCTTATTAATTTCAGGGTGCAGCAGATTGAGGCAAGAGGCATGCAACCTGAGTGGTGGGATGGGTAGACCCAAGACAAGGGTGAAAGTAATTTAAAGGACTTACTGGTATGACGGAGTCTGAGCAGGGGATGGGGCCTCAGCCAGATGGGGTGGGGCCTCAACCTGAAGAGGTCAGACCATTAAATCCCCAGGCCCTTTATGTCAAGATTTAAAGGGCTCGGGCCTCCTGTAGCAGTCGCAGCAGCTGGGAGCCCCAGGCCCTTTAAATCACCACCGAAGCTGCCAGCTACAGAGATGGCCAGGAGTCCCAGGACTTGGGTGGCGATTTAAAGGGCCTGGGGCTCTGTGTGCCTGGGATGCTGCTGTGACGCGGAGCATCCATTGTCTTCTTTGGTCTTCTGATAGCCTTGCCTCAACTCCTTAATTTTAATACAGCACTGTTTTGTGTCCCTGTTGTGGCCTCTCTCCATCAGGTTCTTGGAGAGTTTGGCATATGTATTGGCATTTCTTTTTTTGGATCGCAGTTCTACCAGTACAAATTCATCTCCCCACACTGAGATCAAATCCAGCACCTCCCTGTGATCCTGGGGCCCTTTTTCAATTCTGGGACTCATGGTCTCCTCTGCTGGTGGGATCTGCATGGTGAGCTGTGCAGGAGATCTCACCACGCTGGCCAAAGAGGATGTGAGATTCAAAAGTTCCCAGGGCTCTTCCTGTTTAACTGCCCAGGGCATCCGCGTTCAGAGCATTGTCCAGAGCGGTCACATTGGAGCACTCTGGGATAACTTCCCAAGGCCGGTAACGTCAAATTGCATCCTCACTAATGCTAGATCAACCCGGAAACGGCGATTTAAGCGCTATTCCACTTGATGGGCAGGAGTTTGAAAATTGATTTAAAGACCGTGTTAGGTCAACCTAAATGGCATCGTAGTGAGGACGGCAAAGTGGAAGGATTGATTTAATGTGGATAAATTCAACTTCATCACGTAGTGTAGACCAAGCCTTAGGGCAAATTTACTTTTGAATTAGGTCAGTACAACTCACTTGACTTAACTAATTCTGCACTTGCTCACAGGTGAGAATTTTACCCATTGTGTTTTCAGAGACTTGTTTTAATCTATATATCCAATTCAAAAACAGCAGCTTGTTGTTCATTATATAAAGTTACAGGATTCAGGCTTCCAGCACAAGAGAGCTCTCTGTCCTTCACATCATAAAACAGGAACAGTAATGGAAATGGTTAAGAGAAAGACAGCCAACTGACCAACCTTAGAAAGCAAAGAACAGCTTAAAGAATCAAACATATACACAAGAGATGGATAAGCAAATGCCACAACTCAAAAGGGAAACTTGGTAAAGGCCTGATCTAAAATCCATAGAAATCAGTGGAAAGTTTTCCCCTCATCCCAACCCCTGATTTCTATGGGCTTTTGATCATGCCCTAAACCCTTACATTCCCACTCTCCTGTCAGCCACCCTGTCACAACAAAATGTACTGCAAATCTATCAAAAGACTGGAGTGTAGTTCAAAGGAAACATGCACTGAACGCCCACAGGAAAAAAATGTATTCTAAACGTGAATGCTCAGTTTGATTTACTCCTCTCTTCGATATTAGAAATATACTGTATCTAAAGACAGCTGCTAGCATGTCCAAAGAACCAGCACCATTAATCTCTCTGTCTGTAAGTCTCCAATAATATATTGTAGCAAGGATTTATGTAGCTTCTTATACAGGTAAGGACTTCTTTGTAAACAAAACCAAAAGCCTAACTGCTGCTGCATTGCCTCCTTCCTCACATGATATCATTGAGAAGGCAAGATTCTGAGGTGCCTTCTCTTCACCCATGCTTAAGCATTTAAATTAAATATGGAAGGGGCCTGGTCTTCTAGTCCATTTCCATCCTCAGCATCTCCAATGACACAATTATGGATTTAATAATAGCCACCACGTACCTCGTTAGTGGTCCACAGGAAGATGTGGTAGCATCTACATAAAAATTAGAATCTTCCTCAGTGAAAACATGTCATGCCCATCAGTGGAACATACCAAAGAAGGGTAAGGAAAGCTGGAAAAGATTACTTACCCTCACATAAACAAATACACAGACTACGAGATGACTATTACACGCAGCACACACACCTCCATTGTTTATGCTGTTGTCTCTCTCGCACTATACCCTAGCCGTGTTAACAAGCTGTATATCAAAACACCCAATCTGTCTTCCAGTACTGCTGTCTTTAATACACCAACACATTGCTCATGCATTAGCCACAATTCAGTAGCCTATTTGCCACATGTGGCTAGTGGCAAACGTACTGGACAACGCTGCAGTACACCATTCACCATGTAACAACCATGGCATAATGGCTTACATAATAGCCATGAATGTCCTCTTTTCAGTTCTCTCCAACAAGTATTTCCTTTGCTTTCCTCATCCCTACACCAGGAATGTCCTCTCTTATCCGAGGTGCTACATAACTTTCTTCAAATTCCCCTCAAGCCCCACTTGTAAGCTAAACAAGCGTGAAATAGCATGAAGTGTAACTTGCACAAACAAGCAACCTCATAGACTGACTTTGTGGAAGTCTAGGTCATCCCTTCTCTGATGCAGTCTGTCCCAGAGTTGTGTGAGATATCATGTAGAACATGTGATATATCATGTAGAACATTTAGACTGCAAGCTCTTCAGGTGAGGATCTGTCTTGTTTTTCCGAGGCAACTAACACATTCTGGTGTTCAGAAATAATTATTAATAATACAATATCTAATCAACAGTCAGGGTCCTTGGGTCAGGGAATCATCTAGCTATCTGGACTCTGCACACATGTCATGCTTACCTATGGAGTTGCTATATTCAGTTCGTAAATAATAGTCACTTTGAAAAATGTTAAATTTAGAGGCATTAGACAATATTTTCCTCAGATAAAAATACCTTCTCATAACATCATAACTGTAAATTAACTCTTAGGTGCTAACGCGATACAATATTAAATAATAACTATTCTTGGTATGAGCTCTGGTTTGCTAACAACACTTCAGGGAACTTGTTATATGAGCCCATTTATTATAGTTCTGGTCTTTCTTGGGTGTGGGCAGGGGGGTGAGGCCATCATCAAGGATTAGCTATTCAGTGTCAGAGCCTGAGTTTCCAAAAATCTCTCTCAGCTTCTCCATATAAAAAGAATTTAAGTTTCATGGCAAAGTTGTGTAATATGCAATGGTAGGAACATCTGACATATTGTGGGCAATGTGTTATGTACAGCAGTATCATTTGTTCAAGGCATGTGTAACATTTCTAAGATGCCAGCAGTCATTTTTAAGACTGGGTGTAGTACGTGCTTAACGCCAATAAATGACTGAGAATTTGAATGGGGTGTTTTAAACATGGGAAATTTTGTAAGCAACTGCGAAAATGAACTTTGCAAACAGAACAAATTCATTATGACAGGGGTCAAACATTCCTCAGTGTGTGGACAGTTACTAGTGTATTGAGGGTGCTAGTGAAATACAAATAAATAACATTAATGAAAATGAAATTAGAAACTTTAAAGCAATAGAAAAACTATATGAAAATCTCCTTTCCTCTTAAAACTTACTGACCAGCAGGCTGTCCTAATATTACAAGTCTGAGAAGGCTTGGCAAGATCATAATCTTAAATCATATGAATCATAGCACCATCCTGGGAATTCTGCAACCAGATCAGTAATTATATACCTTTCTGCTCCACATACCACCTGCATATTGATGGAGTTGAAAAATGATCAGTTTCTGAAGCTAGCATTATTACAGAATGACACATTAACAGACACATGTATAGAGTGCATTGCACCCAAGACACTCTTGCCATCTCACAAAATTAATCAATGGCTTGTGCTTTGCAACATCTGGTTTCACAGGAAAACGAATATGCAGAACTAATTATTTGTCAGCACTGAAGTTCTGGTCCACTGTGTGGAGCCTGAGTAAAGTTGTTTTGCATAGAATACTATGTGGGTATTTGGAATCCTACTTCTTCCTATATGGAGACAGGGTATGAAACACCTAATCACTGCCACCACTCCATTTGAAGGCTGTACCTCTCTTCAGCATTACCAAATGTGGTGATATACTGAATTGCAGACACACAGGCCATGCCCCTATTACGTCCCTAACTTTCTCACATCCACATAGTCTTCCTGTGAGCTAGGCTCCATGGTAAAGATTGAACTGCATTGTTTCTCTGAAAAGCCTCTTCATTTTCCTCTCCCCACCCCATCACCACCACACAGCATATTTTCTGTCTTTTGGGCCTCCCCACACTGCTTTGTGGGCCACAGGACTTTGCCCCAAGAGAATAATATCCATGAAATATTTAATACACTGTGAGATGGCTGTTTTCTCTCCTCTTTGACAGGAGATCAAAGGGATCCTGAAACTGGTAGTGTGACTCTTTTAACTACGCAAACTAGCTCAAATTATTGATCACTCTTGTATCTCTCAATTTTCCCAGGTCACTGCCCAGAATCAGGAATAAGTCTCAAAATATCATGAAAAAAGTATTAACTGGAAGCAAGAAGCTCAAGAAATCTTTCAAGAAAGGCTGCTTCTAAGATTTCCAGCTCATTCGTGCAGGCTTGTGAGGTTTGGCTGACAAACCCAACGTTTAGACTTCTTAAATCACAAAATTTAACAGAAATGGTGTTTGGTGGGACAGATGTTCCAGACGTCCCCTTCAAATGCCCACACAGAATTAAGATGGTTTGTTTATCAACCTCTGTACCTTTGAAATATTTGTGCTCCAATGAAGTCCAGAAAACTGTGGTGATGATAATATGTAGGATAACTAAAACTTTAGTCCCACAATCTTCTGAAAATACAGATGCTTTTAATTTTTAATACATTGTATATGGAAATATACAAAAAAGGTAATGCAAGCGATGGGTTATATATTATGAGCAAAATGGTGCTGTAAGGAATTACAGTAGCTGAGTGTCTGGCCAAAAATCTCCTCCCAGGTTGCTTTACTAGCAAGTAAACATGTTCAATGTGAGGCTCAATAACTTTTAAACTAAGATTTAATTCATACCTTTCAAGCCATCTGTTTTTTAAATCTATATCTCAAATATTCAAAAGGCACTTTTCTCTGCCAAATAACTTTTAAAAAGATTGGCATGCCAGGCACACTTAGGGTTGTCATGATCTTTATTTAAACAAACTCATAGGCTTGGTGGACTGAAGTATCAAACTAAAATTTTCTCAACAGAGCCTTGCCATAAAAAGAGCCATTTGTAGACACCAAAACCAAGAAATAAACCTAAGTAGTAAATGTTTTAATTATATTTTTAAATAGATAGGAAGCATTAGTAGCTAAGTGTTTCTAACTCTCTACACATTTTGTACGAAGGAACCCAGTTCAACTAATACAAACTGAAGGGAAAAAATTTGCAAGGAGAATATACAATATTTGAAAGCAGATAGAATATGTGGACTAAAACACGGGGTCATTTTTTAACCATGTACAGTTCCTACTTAAAAATAAGCTTTCTGTCTAGCTAATTGTTACTGGACCTGTTGAAGCAATATATTTTCAGTGCACTTAAGTCAAAAGATAAACAAAATGGCGAGTTCCCAAGCCTTTGATTGCAACTTGAAACAAGAGTCAATGCCTAGATCAGAGCACTCCCTTCAGCCATGCTCTACTGCTTTAGGGAAATGGTGAGGAGTATTTGCTTGTTACTAAAGGTGTAGTCAACCACACACCAAGCCACAATAAATGGGCTTTGTACTGGTCTGGGCCACAGAGAACCCACATGGGGTAGCTCTGCAATCCTTAGTCTGGAATAAGACTAAGGAAAGTGCATCCTTTAGTGAGGGTCTGTGTGATCAAAGATCAGTGGCTACACTTCTTCCCTTTGGCTATCTCCAAACACTTTGTAGTAGTTTATTCAGATGTAGCACTAATTCACTAGGTTTTTATACATAAAACAACAAAAGAAAACAGATTTGTGGATTTACTGAACAGCACTAATAATATAAGCACTGGACATAAATTTTCGTTTCAGTCACCTTATATAATCATTTAGCTATGTTATCTATTGTGGTTAATTCATTTGTAACCAATGTGTGATGAATAGACTTCAGTTGTAAGTATAGGTATTAGGTGTAGGATAGTATTATAGGGGTATAAGGTTGATAAGCATTTATGAGTGATGCATGTGAATTAGGTACATAGGCACTGTCGCTGAAGATTCTGCTGCAGTCCCTTGCTTGAAGTGGTTTCCATTATATACAGGATTTACAGTTTTTTTCCCCAATGGCTCTCAGCACTCCCAGTATACAAATTGTTTCAGCATCCCTGTAGGTATATAAGCAAAGCAAGGTTGTAATGCAAAGCTTGCAGCCAGAGACCTGTAAGATTTTAGCTTAGCCACATTAGGCCTTAGGGCCAGGCCTAACGAAGGGTTGACATGAGGTGGTGACCCAAGAGTAACTTTGTACCAGTAAAGTTACAAGATTACTGTAAAATACACACTAATAGGTGATTGTTTGGTACTCATCAGTAACACAAGATGCTTGATTACAATGTCATGGAAAATTCTGCAGTGACTGCAGGTTACTATGGGAACTTGTTGACATAAATGCCAGTGAAAATAAGGAGAATTAAAAGGATAGTCTCTGAAAAATGGGGAAGCCCAAATTTTATGAGGTGTGGAAATCTTGATAAGGGGAAAAGATTGGAACCCTCAGGCAAATGCATATGGATTATCATTGTGATCATAACACAGCATAAGAGGGGTTTCCTAGCATGAACAGGGAGGAAAAATCCATCAGGAGACTCTCCGCAGATCACTTATTGAGTGAGCAACCCATTTTTATGGTACAAATGGAGATATGAGGTATGAGAACAATGATGCTGGACATATTAAGGTTTGCTCGTTCTCCATTTACATATGTGTAATTGTGTCATTAATTATCCGTGTAGTAAGGTTTTTCATAAAGGGAAGATTGGTAACTTGTGAATGCTGTTGTGGTCTCTGCTGTTGTTCCTCGTGTGCTCTTAGAGTCTCCAGACCCAATGGCATTTCTATTAATGGTTTTTGCCCTGCTAATTCTAATACTATTGGAGGGCGAACTTTGGCACAGGTTACTTTGGTTTAAGATCCCATTGGTAATACCAACCCATTCAGAATATAAAGGCTACAAGTCTAATGTCATTTTAAAAAAATTACTTTAAAAATTGCATGTTTGATTTTTCATTACATTTGAAAATAAAAGCCATTTTTCCAAGCCATCAGCAGAAAGTAGATTTTAATATAACACAATATTCACTGCAGGTTTAAAACTGTTTAGGACTAAATTTGTCTAGAATCCATGCTTTTTGCTTTATAACAATTTTAAAATATATAGGGCCTGATCCAAAGCCCACTGAAGTCAATGGAAAGATTCCTTTTGGGAAGCTTTGTATCAGGCCCATAATTCTTTCCTCTTGCTTGTCACTCATTTGTTATAAATGCAATGGGTGACTCTCCTGGCTGCTAGTCAATGGTGCCACTGCAGGTAATTTTATGTATGCTTTTATAATATGCTCTGAGGAGATAATCTGAGATATACATCTTGACACACTTCAAATTGACTACACCAAACAAAGATGTTCCACCAGAGAAGTAGATCATATAATGGAATAGGCTAATCAAATAAGGAGACAGTACAGGGGAAAACACCCCTTTGACCACACACCCTTATTTGTCAGCTATTACCACACACTGGAATCCATACAGGGTATCATTAAACAATTACAGTCCAACTTGATGAGGACCACAACTTGAAATAAATCTTTCGTGAACCCGCTCTTTGTGCCTTCAGAGAACACCTGACCCCAACTTCACCAAGCTTATAATCAGAAGCAAGCTCCCCACATCAGGACACACAAACTCAAAGCAGCACCAGACCCTGCCATAACAGATGCAGAACCTGAAGACATATCTCCACTGCTATTATGATTAATACCCTAGCCAACATATCTTTAAAGATCCATGGTTCCTGCACTTACTATTACATAATGTGGTGTACCTCATCCCATTTACTAAATGCCCAACAACTACGTAGGTGAAACCAGACAATCACTATGCTTTCAAAAGAACTCCCACAGAAAAATTATAAAAAGAGAAAAACACCCTGTCCCTTGGGGGCAAACCATCACTCCATATCTGAACTCTCAGTCCTCATCCTCAAAGGAAACCTGCATAATCCCTTCAAAGATGAGCCTGGGAGCTTAAATTCATAACATTTCTAGACACTAAAATTCATTATCTTAATAAAGACATTAAATTTACAACAATCTGTAACCCACTAACCCCCTTTTCTGTCCTATAACTACAGAGGTATTAATGGGTGACTTCACCTCAAATAACAAGAAGTCCAGTGACACTTTAAAGACTAACAGATTTATTTGGGCATAAGCTTTTGTGGGTAAAAAGCCTACTTCTTCAGACATGTTTCCTTAGAACAGGCCTGCACAACATGCAGCCTGGGGGCCACATGTGGCCTGCATGGGTTCACTGTGCAGCCCGCGGGAGGTGAGTAGGGGAGGGGCAAGCCAAGCAGTGAGGTGGGGGGAAGCGGATGGGGGCGGAGTGAGGGTGGGGCTTTTTGGCCCGCAGCTGGGTTTTTTGCAGTAATATGGCCCTCGCTGCTTTCTGAGTTGTGCAGGCCTGCCTTAGAATATGTGTTGACTACTTATGTTAAACAATCTGCTCCACTTTGTATTTAACAGTGTCGCTCTCGGAACTTTTCCCAGATCTGAAGAAGAGCTCTGTGTCAGCTTGAAAGCTTGTTGTCTTTTTTGCCAACAGAAGTTGGTCCAATAAAGATATCTCACCTACCTTGTCTCTCTAAGAAGGAAAAAGGCAGATTATTATCCCCATTTCATAGATGGGGAATTGACCCACATAGAGAGTAGGTGAATTGCCCAAAGACATATGAAGGCCTTGAGCGCTGGCAAACCACGCTCT
>ML677364.1:1902882-2018081 GCA_007922305.1 Dermatemys mawii | reverse complement strand
CAGGTCGCCTCCTTCCGCAAGCTGTCTCCGTCTGTTTCTTCCCGACAGACATACAGGGAATTATTATCCCCATTTTATACATGGGGATTTGACCCACACAGAGAGTAGGTGAATTGCCCAAAGACATACAGGGCAGAGTCAGGAGTACATGTGAGTGCCATGCCAGTGCTCTATAACCACAAGGCCATCTTTACTCGCTCAATAGAAAAATTAAATGTCAGAACATTAGAAGTCTCTCTTAAAATGAATTTGGAATTTTGTTGAGGTAATCCTCACAATAACTTTAGGAAAGATTTGTCATGTTAAAAAAATTCAAAAGTAGTTGAGAAAAAAAATCTAAGCTACTACATTCTCAACATTGGTATAATAACTGCAAAAAGCTTAGACATTTCAATGACAAAATATCAACAAGTATATCTCAATATGAAAATGATCACTGTGTGTACTACCTCAAGTGCAGTAATATATCTGTGTTGTTTAAAGTAAGCAGTGTGCAAGAAGGTAGTAGGAGGGGATAAAAGAAAAGCTGGTTCATCCTCACCTGCTGCTCAAACAAACAAATAAAACCTTTGGAATGAGCCAATTCACATTTCATCTCAGGGAAGCTGCAATACTGGCAGCATACTACAAAGAGATGATGCAGTTCTGTTTTCAGTGACAGGATGATAAAAGCCCTAAATGATTTTTAAAAATATAGGGAGGCCGGATACTGCACCATTCAAACATAATGTTTATTTTGTGCCAGTGCCAATGCTGCTAATTTATTGATCTAAACTTCACTATGTCCCCCACAATCTGATCCAAATTTATCTTAAAAATTAAACACTATATTGGCAAGTTATTCCAAACACAGCAGGGTCAATAGATTTAATCACAGGCAATCTTATTTCTTCTTACAGAAATAATTTAGAGTACTCCATGTATCTCTGAGTGAGGTGATTTCTTTTAGGAAACTTACTTATGTCATAACTTCTTTATTGATGGCTAATTTTCCCTGGAACTCCTTTCTTTCATACTGCATGATATGTTCTGTTGCAGTGTGAGTTAGAAACCTTTGACTCTTGAACTAATCCTATTGCACATGTGCTTATTGGATTATTGCACTGTCCATTATATTGGCCTACCGTTGCTATTACACTCTGAATCTTCAGATTCTGTAGACTTTTTGAAACAGAATTTTTTCAGTCTGTTTCTGAATAAAATTTGAGGTATTGATTTTAGAGTATAAAATCCTACATAGTTTAGGTTCTGGCTAGCTTAGAGGTTGCTTCTTTCTCCATTAACCACCTCAAGAGTCAAAATCAGCGGAGGCATTTTGTTAATAGCCCCTATCCTCATACATCTGAGGAGATTGGAGGAGGGGAATTCTCATAAGAAGTGCATCTATCTTGGAATTTGATCCCCTTATTGTTTTATCACTGCCAATCTTTTGACCTTCAGGGAACATTACAACGCTCAGCTATTCCTTCAGGCTCTTGCTTTGGAGTATTCATTGCAGAGAGGATAATGAACTATTTTTATGTTGGAGCCTGTTTAGTTACGATGTTGTTAATCAGATTGTTTTTATTTTTTGTCCATGTGCATCTAGCATATCAGATAAAGGTATTTTATAGATTGGGAATTTCATTAAAATAAATTCTGAATCCGTCAAATGTAAAAAAGAGTTTGTGTTTATCCATACTCATACAACTAATTAAAATATATAGAAGCACAGCCAGATGTATGGCTTAATATACACCTAATTAGAATATCAGGTAGCATTGCTAATCCTTGCAGGCAACAGATGCTTGGCTACGTATTTCTCAATATTAAAATAGTCTCTGTCTGAGGATAGTAGCCAGGAACAGCTTAGCTTCATGTGTCTTGTGCAAAAGAACTGTCCGAATGCAGTGTGTTCCTGCTTCCAGTCCTCCTGTCTGAAAATAATGTGCTATTTGGTCAACTGCACATGCTTGGGTGACATATCAAGGGCTACCCTGCAGATGTTCATATGGCAAGCAAAGAGGGCCCAGTTTCAGTCCCAACAGATGGGACTGCTGATGCAGAAAGTCAGTACACAGTATCAGTTGTCCTATGGGACAGGAACCATGAAGAGAATCTTGGTAAGAATATATGGCTGTGGATCAAGGTCTTGCCCTCAGTCAATGCCAGAATATAATATAGCCATAATATAGAGGGAACTTAATTAAAAGTGGAGACTGGGATTTTCAGTTAGACACAGTAAGTGTAAGTGATTCCTTGGGATGCTGCTGAACCATGATTCATTTCCAGATGTCAAACAGAATAAAGTTTTGGACTACCTGGTTTTTGGAATCTTGTTGTTTCAGACAATACAGAGGAAGCAGGCAGGAGCAAAATTTGGATTGAAATCTGAACTCAGATTCTGAGTCCCCCTTCACACACAGACAAAGTTGAGAATATGGAATTTTAGTTCAGAATTATTTGTAGTCATTACTGAGTTGGACCTGGGGACTCTACAGAGATTATACTGGCTTGGTTTGGCTCCCTCCTCCTCTATAAGCTACCCTATAGATACTGAATGTTGAAGATGAAAATGCAAAGCTTTCTATAAGGTGGTTATTTTTCTTTACTTTTCTAAAAGGTGGTTACTGTACAGTTTAGCATAATGCTTAGGGTAGCGTACGCTAAGGTGATTACTTTACCATATACTAAGGTGGTTACTTTAGCTGTAAAGTAAATAATTAAAATATAGTACCGCATATCAGTCTTAAAAACCTTTGGAACATCCAACAGATTTGCTTCACTATGGACCAGTTTTGCTACCCTTATTTACACTGATTGGCACCTTACTCTGGAAGTCGCCCCTCTGATGTAAATGGAGCCTACTCGTGGAATAAGGTATTACTCAATGTCAGGAAAAAGAATCTGTCCCTATATGATCATTAAATAAAAGTTAAAATATCTAGGGATATGTTAGATTAAGGCCATTGAGACTTTTTAATAGATTAATGGTGTAATGTAATATTTATAAATGCAGCATCTAATCAATAACCACTACAATGATCTTGCAAACAGTATATTGCACTTTCTGTAACAGTTGCAGTTTATAGAGGGCCTTATCAGGAAAGCCAACCAGAAAAAAGTGTGAATAGCCTAATCTTGAAGTAACAAAAACATGAATAACCATTCCAAGGTCTGAATCAGATAAATCTGCCTGCAGAGTTGTGATAAAAAAATTAAGTACTAAAAAAATTATCTTCCCACAGAATTTTGATTAAACTCAAGACATAAACCAAAACGCTACTCAAATGACTATTAAAATACAGAAAACATCAAAGGGTACAGCAAGGGAAAAAAGAATCTAAGACATGTTTTAGTTCTGCTCTCACTATCTTATTTTATCAGCATGAAGTCAAGAAAATTCTTGGATTTCCAGGAGTGGACATTTGACAGGCATGATTATATTGTAATATCAAGATGGCAGCTGTGCTTTCCCTACTTCCTTTATCTTTATGTCCTTCTATTGGAAGAACAGTTATGCATTTCTGAGCCACTGAGTATAGCTTTGTAATTTCTTTCTTTTTTTTTTCCTTCAGTTTTAACTTGTGTAGAGCTCCCAGAGAAATTAGGATAAGAGCTACAAGTACCTCCCTCCCAAAAAGATTAAAATGTAACAGAACTATAGACATGCAACATTAATGATGGCTATTGCTAGATGAGAAAAGATCAAATATGTCCATATCAGTGAAAAATATTTGTCCAGGGTGACACAGATTGTTAAAAACACAAGTGCCTGATTCTATGACACTTTTCTCTATGGACCCGATCTCCTTGAAACTTTCAGAAAGACTTATCTTAATTGGGCATTGGATCAGAACCTAAAACCCTAATCTTGCAAGTTGATTGACATGGGCAGATCCTTTTGCCTACACAATTTCCCATTGAAGTCAACTGGGTTCCATATGGGCATATGTGTTCCTTGCAACTTTGGGGATCTAAGGACCCCAAGTGGAAAAATTTGGGAGTTTTTTGCTAGAGTAAAGAATACAGAATCAGCTCAAAATAAGAAGGCCAAGTTCTGCCACATACGTGTATACAAATGGAGGATCTGGCCACAAGACACCACTATCCAGAGAAGAGACTAAAAACTCTCTGAGAAATACAAAGATTGCACCAGCTAGTTGACACAGGGCTACAATCATGCAATCCCACATAATTCATAGAATCACATGCAGCAAAATAGATCAAGAAATATCAGGCCTACAGGGAGGCCAGAGTCAGAAGCACAGAGTAGTAAATAATTGGAAAGCCTGGTCAGTGTGCTCCTGCTGCTCTCACTAAATCTCAGGCTGAAACAAGGTGCATTTTCCAAACCAATGATGATTAGACACAACCTTTTAAAGAAAATTGGGGAAAAAGGGGAAAAAAATTTTTGGATGAGAACAGACTAAATGTCTTACAGATAAAGTATTTATTTTTTAATAATGAGCAGGACCTATTTCCAATCAATGTCAGCTAAATCAACCCTCCCACACCAATATAAGAGTGGCCATGCAGGGGGGTTGATTCGACTGTTTCTGTTTAAATTCACATCCTGCTGCAGAAGAGGATGTATCTGTATGATGAATGGTAAGTTGAAAATGGTATCTAGTAGAGTGATCTTTCTGAACTCAGCTCTAATTTAAAATTTCTGTTCTTGATTCTCCACTGGTATAAACCAGGTCTATTATGTTAAAGCTTTGCATCTGTTTGGTGTTTGATACAATCTGGTGTTTTCTCAGTTTCTTTCTAAATATACCCCTTTGTCTGAAATGCCAAAGATAGATGCTGGAGTGGATTTGTCTAACTTCCTGACAAATCAGTGGTTATTCAGAGAAATCTCTTTTGTTGTTTTGTCACAGACAGTGACATGGCATGCTTCACTGTGGAGATTTAGCTAATCAGTGTTAGCTTGAAGTACTTGCTAGTTTTGCTAACAATATGGTACATTATGACTTCTTGTTGGACAATGGGTTCCAAGGACTTGTTTTACTATCTTGCAGCTTAGGCTCTTTTATTTAGGTAAAAAATGTGTCATCTCCACAGTCTGCATACAGCCTATTGCCTACTAAGGAGAAGATGGCAGGGGGGTTGATGTTTGAGTCTCTGTGAACAAGTGGTAGCTAACATTAACCGATTAGTAAGCATGTATATGAATACAGAGCATTTATTTTGCCTAACCCAAATTCCATTGAAATCCATAATAGTTTTCCCCCTTACTTCAGCGGGAGTTGGATCAAGTCCATTGTGACTTTTTGTAGTAATGATGACAACTGGAAAGGGGCTTCCTTACTACAGGCTGGCTCCTATTTACTGATTTCGGTGAGCACCAAATGCGGAACTAACCAAATGAAATAGACCTATACCAAAAAAACCCTAAAGCTTTTATAGTGTCTATGCACTAAGTTTGGCTCTGAAAGAGAATGAGACCCCCTTCACGGTGTATTTAAGCTGAATTATAGAATATGTGACACTGGCTTCTTTTCAAAGAGGCAGAAAATTAGAGAACTCTTCCAGAGTGATCCGTCCTTGTGATTGGCTTCTTTATGGATATGTAATAAACTGGGAGCATATCACATGTGGGACACCCCTAACTGCCCACAACAACTTGTCTTCACAAAGATGAAGTGGCATAGTTAATGGAAACATCTAGGCCAAAAGCAATATTTTATTATTACGTATTTGTATTACCAGTAGCCCTGAAGGTCCCAACCAAGATTGAGCCTCATTGTGCTTGGTATTGTACATATTCAGAGTAAGAGAGAGTCCTTTACCACCACCACCCCCCAAGACCTTATAGGGTCAATAGAGGAGACAAACAGTGGGCAGGAGGGGAAACAGAGTTATAGAGATACGAAAGGACATGTTAAGGGCAGAGCCAGAAATAGAACCCAGAATTCCTGATCCCTCCAGTCTAGCATTCTAGACACTACAACACAATGCCTCCCAGAGCCTGCCTTCATTTGTGCTTCTTTGAATGCACACTAGTGAACTGAGGGAAGTGTATGGTCCTTGCATGCTATTCTAGAAAAAAAACCCTGAATGTTCACCGGGCCAAATACTGCATTCAGATATACGGATACAGCTTCCATTAAAATCAGTAAATTGACAGAACTTGACCTAGTTTACATAGCCTTTAATTAATTAATAACTTTTAATTATAAATTTCAGTAAATATACCTCCATAGACAAAATACTGGATGAAATCCTGGGCTCATTTCAGTCAAGGGCAGTTTTGCCATTGACTTCAGTCGAGGCAGGATTCCACCCATTTGATTTTGCAGCATGGGAGTGTCATAAATATACACAGAGCAGCTGTGCTGAATTGCCTTACCTGTTCAATTAGCCTAGTTGGTACCAAAGATACTTTCAAATCTGAGGGGTGAGAGGTTTTGTTTGTGCCCTTTATTTTTCCCCTCGCTGGATGGAGAGGGTCCAGGCAGGAAAAACAACCCCTAAAAACATACCTGAAATGAGCATCTAAAATTACAAAAATTGTAACTAAGGCAAGAAAATGTGTTAGATTATAATTTGTGTTAGTTTGTGAATTTTCCCTATGCTAAAAGATAATTTCATTCCTGTTTTGTAACTGGAAAGCAGAGTCAGAGGGGAATCCTCTGTGTTTTAAATCTTTTTATTTACCCTGTAAAGTTACCTTCCATCCTGATTTTGCAGTGCAAGTCCTTTATTTTTCTTCATACAATTCTTCTTTTAAAAACCTGATTGATTTTCAGTGCCCTAAAAACCTAGGGGTTTGGTTTGTGCTCACATTGTAACCAACTGGTTAGTATATTATTCTCAAGCATCCCCAGGAAAGGGAGTGAAGGAACTCGGGGAAATGTTTTGGGGAAATAGGGAGTCCAAGTGATCCGTTTTCTAAATTTTTGTCTAAATCACTTGGTTGTGGCAGCAATAGCGTCTAAGGACAAGGAAAGAATTTGTGCCTTGGGGAAGTTTTTAATCTAAGATGGTAAAAATAAGCTTACGGGGTCTTTCATATGGGTCCCCACATCTGTACCCTAGAATTCAGAGCAGGGAGGGAACCCTGACAGGGAGAATGAAACTCCATGGCCTTGTTGACACAGGAAAGCTGTACTGGCATAACTTAGAGGACCATCTTTCTACATTTCTCATTACTTTAGCCATAAGTCATCCTGCTCTTTTTATGATACCAAATACAAATTGTATCTCCAGTCTTTAAAAAAAGAACAAAGGAAATGTACAAATAAATAGCAGGTATTCATCTAGAATCTCTTTTTCAGGTAGATCTCACCTGACTAGACCCACCTATGCAGGCAGTATCTGCATCCCTATCTCTGCCTACTGGGATTCTACTCTATAGAATGCTGCTGGCTGATGCCAGCTAGGCTGATGGTGATCTGGTGCATGCTCACGTAACAATTACCCCATCCTCCCCCAACCCCATTTGTTTCACTGTTATGCCTTGTCACAAGCTGAGATTATAAGCTCTTTAAGACAGAGGATTCCTTGTATTATATGTCAGCATAGCATCTATCGTGGTGGAACCTTGGGATCTTTCAGGCAACTCTGATACAAATAGAGCTGGCTAGGAATGTTCTGATGAAACACTATTTCATCAGAAAATGCTAATTTGTCAAAAACAAAACTTTTCACAGAAACATCTCAGTTGAGAGGAAGGAGACCTACCCCAGAGTAGCCAATTGCCCAGTGATTAGGGCACTGAATCTGCCTGGTTCAGAGCAGGGATCTGAAAAAAAAATAGCTGGCAAAGGAAATATCAGACTTCATGTAGACTCTGCCTGACACCAGAAAACCATGAGAATTAATTTACATTTCTTTGTTCCTGTCTCTTATGCTGTACTAGACATTTTGTAACATTTACCTAAAGGCACCTATTTACAGCAGGTCTAAAGAATTTTGGCTCACCCACCAAACTTTTCATGTAGAGCAGAGACACTTAGGGGTCTAAGTCCAATGTCTAGACATCACTGAGATTCTCTCATCCCCCAGGGAGGTGTTTGGTACATGCCTAAATTTCTGCTAGTGGGCATGCACAAAGCTATCTAAATCCTGATGATGCCAAGCTATGCAGTCTTCACTCTCTCACCCCTGAGCCCTGGTGCCATTCACAAACTAAACATTACCCTTCCTATCTTGCTTATGGGGGCTCAGAACACAACTAATGCTCACAGAAGGGCAGGCAGAGGCACTACCTGTCAGCCCCGTGGTTAGAGCTCTGGGATTTGGGAGACCCATATTTAAATGCCTGCATTGGAGCAGGGGCTATAGCGGCTCCCGCTCCTAACTCCCAGGCTACTGGCTATTCTGGGCTCAGTTGTTCTAAATTTCTCCTGTTGAAGCTGTTCCGCTTTGTGTTAAATATTCATTGGGCAAGAGCAGGAAAGAGACTGTATGGTTCAGTGTCAGAGCGCTCTCCTGGTAGATGTGGGAGCCAGGTTCCAGTCCCTGTGGCAATGAATATTTAATTATTTATAAACTGTGGAGCAGCTTCTAATAGAGACTGATAATAGCCCTGTGATCAAGGATGTGGGAGACCTAGATTTAAGTCACTATTCCAATCAGATAGAACAAGGATTTGAAAACAGGTCTCTCACATCCCAGGTGAGAGGTCTACCCAGTGGAGATAATAGCCTTGTGATCAGGGATGTGGGAGACCTAGAATCAAGTCACTATTCCAATCAGATAGAACAAGGATTTGAAAACAGGTCTCTCACATCCCAGGTGAGGGGTCTACCCAGTGGGCTATTGCCTATAATGGGGGGTACTCTCTCTTTCCTCCCTCCCACCCCATGAGAGGAGTTACTTGGTTTAGGCACTTAACCCCAAGAGAGTGTTCATAGCTGTGAATCCTGAAAAGAGAGAGACTTCTTCCTCAGAACTGGACGTAGGCACCTAACTACCTTTCAGGTGCAGGACTTAGGCCAAGCCCCTTTCCTCAGCATTTCCTATTGGTCAGATTAGGTGGCTCCCTGCTCATCTTGATGGCTTCTAGAAATCCTGTTCTTGCATCCCTAACCCTCCCCATACTCTCTATAGGGAGCCTAGATGCCTGATGTAGCAGAGTGCCTAAAAGTCGAGTGAGCAGCTCCCACCTAAATCTCCTCTGTGGATCTAGCCCCAAATCTATGAACCTTTCGAAATTTGCCCAGTGAAGACATTCAACATAATATTCAGAGAACAGAAGTGAAAACTAGGCACTTGATTCTGCATCGACCGAACTCAAGGATAAAGCTGCTGCTGATTTCAAAGGAGGAGGACCAGGCGATAGGTGAGCATCTCCTGAGAAAGCAGAAATAAGACAGAAAGTTATAATCAGTATTGAACTAATCAATGAGATTAGCTCCTAAGAGTGAGATCATTCCCTTCCATAGTAAAAATTCTCTCAGTGATCCCTCCATATCATCCTAGAGAGGAAATAAGGTGTGCAAATCTGAAGCCACTTCCTCAAAGGTATGTGTCTCACAAGCTAGCCTGCATGAAAAATATTAATACTCTCTAGTTGCATCTTTGCATGACTTAAAATATAAAAAAATGTCAATAGCTAATATCTTTCATTCCTAGCTTTAGTGCAGAATTCCTTGTAAAAATATCCCCTCACAGAAAGGGGTTTATAATGGAACTATATAGTTTGAAGTTCAACCTTCATCTGGTATGAAAACAAATCTGATTTAGAGGATTGCCAGACCAGTAAGAATCACATTTTTTCCGTTAACTTAGATTGCTTTGAAATTTGCAGCTCAAATACTTCCCACAGCTTGGCTGAAAAGCTACAACTATACGTGCAACCTTCAAAGCAAAAGAGAACCTGTTGCTTAGTGTTGGGCCCTATTACTTGATTTACGTCACCAGATAACTTTGCAGGTGTATGGTGTACCGTCAATCACACACTCTTTCAGGAGCAGTGGCACATGAATCCTTTCTGAGGGAAGGAAGTATCTCTGTACAAAATCTCTTTCAAAATGCAATCCATTTGCACAAGGCTTCTTCTAGCTTCTTTATTACCTAGTGTGAAATTCAAAACATAAATTCATATTGCTTCTGTGATACACTGGATCATTAAGTGAAGGGTTTTATTTTCTAATGGGAAAAGTCCAATAATTTACCACTTACACTTATTCAAATCCTAAAAGTCACAGGAATGAAATGCAAAATCTTATTTTTAGTCATTTACTGAATAGTCTACAGGAAAGGAATACATGACCTGGATTCTAAACAGTAGGTTCTGGGTGAAACTAAGGAAACTCATTTGTGCAGTATAAGTTGTTACAGTTATTAGCTGTATTACAGTAATGCACAGAGACATCAATCAAAATTGAGGCTCCAATGTACCAATTCCCCCTCATGTGCCCTGCCTTCCCAAAACAAGACAAGTCTTGCCCCGGAGAGCTCTCGCATTTCAATACTATGACAAGATGTAATAGGTGGAAGACACAGACTATAAGGTAGGGAAGTGGTGGGAAATGGTGGAAAGGTGAGCTACAGTAAAATGCAATTGAGATTCATAAAAATTGGTTGTCATAGTAGCAGGAGACATAATCCAGGATATTGCTATGTTCTAGCTCTCCCTGGATGTCAGAATGGCTCCTTGGAACTGTGGAGGGCGGTGCACAGTTTAGAGCAGCCCTGAAGATGCTCTAAATTATTTTGTGGGCTGTACCAACCTAAGACAGGCCCCAAAATTGAAGGAATATAAAGATGGCATAAAGACTGTTTGGATCCTGTGCCAAAGGTTTGATAGACAGACCCGAGAATTGGCACATCTGTATATATCCCAATGAAAAATAAGTTCCAAATAAGATTATGTTGGACCAGATCCTCACCTGGTATGTTTCCATTTACTGAATTTTGGCTTACAAGTGTTAGGAAAGATAGTCTAAAAATATAGACTGGGATTGTTTAGTCTGCAGAAAAGAAGAATGAGGTGGGATTTGAAAGCTGCTCTCAACTACCTGAAAGGGGGTTCCAAAGAGGATAGATCGACTGTTCTCAGTGGTACCAGATGACAGAACAAAGAGTAATGGTCTCAAGTTGAAGTGGGGGAGGTTTAGGTTGGATATTAGGAAAAACTTTTTCAGTAGGAGGGTGGTGAATCACTGGAATGGGTTATCCAGGGAGGTGGTGGAATCTCCTTCCTTAGAGGTTTTTAAGGTCATTCTTGATAAAGCTCCTGGCTGGGATGATTTAGTTGGGGATTGGTCCTGCTTTGAGCAGAGGGTTGGACTAGATGACTTCCTGAAGTTTCTTCCAACCCTTATATTCTATGATTCTATAATAACACTCATTGCTTGTGTTAAATAGGATTCAGACTAATTCATCTTTTAAAAGACAATTCTTGGATCAAGAGCACATGCTGGTACTATCAAATGTCAATTTTCAGCTTTCTTGGTGCAATTTGAAGATCATTTACAATACTTACAAAAGCAATATATTTTCTTATTATACATTTCCTGAGACATTGCCACTGCCCAAGAGTTTGCACCCAAAATTTGATATAATTGCTATAATCTACTGAGGCATGTCCTCTGGATAAAAAATACATATTTAGAAGGATCTCCCCTGTTTTGTGTGTTCAGACTACACCCACAGTTTGTAATCTGTAATTCAGTTTCCATAGCATCCATGGGTGTACTATTTCCATAAATGGTCATGTTCAAAGAGTACACCTGTGGTAAGAGGATTATGAAAGGAATCCTCAGTGAGAGTTCTGTCCAGCCGCCGCTCCAATCATTGGCACTAGACAGCAGCGTAAGGGTTAACTCGAGTTTATTCAGCTGCAGTGAAGTCCACCCGTACGAAGACGGAAGCAGCCCTGACAGACAGCTGCTTCCTCCTTTTATACTTATTCTTAATCATTAGCATATTTGCAAAGCCTTAACAAAGCCTTAGACAGAAATTGTGACCCAATCCCTGCTTCTTTTCTCTTATTTTCTCCATATAAGGTTTTTGTACCACATCCTTTCCGGGTGCTGTGCTCCTCCAGGAGCAGTGCCCTCTTGCACCCCTCCCGCTAACCACCATGTTTGCACGTGTCCCTAACCATTGCACTCATTTCTAATTTATGCACTTATCTTGCTGAACAAGAAGCACTCATCTTGCTGAACAGGAAACACCTGTTTTTCCACACACCTGAATAGAAAGTAGTGTTCTCTCCTCTCTTCCTTTCTCAGAATCTCTTACTGAAAGAGTCTGAGTGGTGTTGGAATGAGCTTCTTAATAAACTATTTAAAAGGTTCATTCCCACCTTATTTCATTGGCATCCTAGGGATTTTTTTATGCCTTTTTTTATTCCAGTTCTGCATTCTCCATTCCTTACATACCAAAAATACCTACTGAGTGGATGAATGCTGAAGGATTGCAGGTCTGGGACAAATGCATGTGCCATTAGTTGCTAATGAGAATTGCATCAATACTTCAGAGGCCCTGACACTGGGAAATGTTATTCATATGAGCACTCCCATTTACTTGAAACAAGAATTCAAACAAGAGTAATGTTACTCATGTGCATAAGGATGTGCAGTTTGAACAGGAAAGCTGTAAAATGAATTGCACTGAGAAAGCTTCACATTTGGAAAACAGCTTAAAATGTTACCAAAACTAGCCAGGTGTAGAAAATCCTTTATTCCACCCCCTCCCCGGCTTTATGTTCCAATATATCGTCTTAATAAAAGTTTGAGGTTTTTTAAATCAAATTCCTTCCCTGGTGATCTTCTTACCATGCCACAATGGAACCCTGATGAAGTAAATGGAGTCTGCAATAACTGATAATATAGCAATATATTCACAGACCATTTTTAGAAGTTAGCACACATACAACATATAATCCATTTTTCATGTCTCCATGCAGAAGTAAGCTGCATTTAAAGGCATTATACATGCTTGCTGTGTAATTACATTAATCAGCAAGAGCTGCTTTTCTGTGTGCCTTTGCTGTTGCCATGGCAGCATCCACATGTTTGCAAAGTACAGAGCATACACAGACCCATTCTTAATTATACTTACAAAGTTGCTACATTTCAAAGGAAGGAGATAAATACAAAGTTAAAGCGAGGATGCTGAAAAGAAGAGATATGAACAAACACATTCCAAAACATCTTTATCTTGTGTGGTTTATTTCACAGCCTGTTACAAGACCATTTTAATTCTTGGTTTCCTTCTGTGTTTGTGGTAAATTCAGAATCGGTCTGCCAGAAATTACAATGCTCCATTTCTGAGCAGACCACAGAGCTAATCTTTATGAATCAATATAATGGAGAAAGATCTTGCAAATCTTACTTAACAATAATAGAACAGGGCAAAAGGAGAGAGTGTCTGACAAATAATTAAAATACCAACAGAGCATTCTGTTCACTTCAATCTGCCGCTTCTGATGCCTTAATGAGCTGTTCCCTTCTCACAGTCTCTGCTCTTGATGCCACTGCATAATTTTGGGTGACACAGTAGACGCTACATACCATCAGTCTCAAGATGGAAATATCAGCTTAATCAAGCACAACTTATTTCCCGTGGCATGTACAAACCCTCAGCTCTGTGCAGTGCTCACTAACGGTATGGCACCAACTCCTTTGTTGATGCATAACATGCAAATTGCACTCCGTGCTGACATGTACATTATTTTTTAGTATGGATAAATAAGGAATCCCCTTGTTGGAAATTAACATGCTCCCTGAAGTTGAGCAAAGCCTGTGCCGATGCCAGCATGAATTATGTATTTTCAGGGAGTGGAATGTCCTACAATTATAGCATTATACATGCCACAAAGATCCATTGGGGGATGAAAGAAATGAAAATGTTCTGGAGTTCCAGATTAACATTTCTGGACGTTGGCAGTGAAATGAAATTGGTTGTCCCTGGTTTGCATGCTTGTGGCTATCCTATGACAAACTTGTCAGATCTCAGCACTTGAATGAGAAAATTCCGGGGGAAATCCAGATGTGTTGTGGCAAGTGGAGTTGCTGGTTCAGGAGGGGTCCCTTTTCCAGAGTTGATATTGAAACAATGCCATGCAATAGTAATAGGGAGCACTATCTTCAAATATAAAATCCATCTTGCATGCAATTTGCAGACAGAGTGGGTGAAGCCCTATTTTCACCTTACTCTTAACCCTTAGCTGGTTTGTTTTGTGTGTTTTACAGCATGTACAGTCTTGTAGTGGAAAACTGCTGTGTGTTCACTTGGTTATGTGCATTCTTTTATGGGAAAAGGCAGCATAGCTGCCTGTGTTAACAGACCACATTCAGACTAGTGCTAAGGAAGAGGCAGCTGTGGGGGCAGTAAGGGCTCACTTATGAGGAGATGCTTCTCTGTTACTTCTGTTTTTGCCATTTCTGAGTGTGTCCTGTAATTTGGTTTATGGGACTTAGCCTAGAAATCCTACTCAGTCAGAACCTAGCTATTTGCCTCCCGCAGCTGGAGTAGGGGCCAAAGCCAGGACTCCCCCCAGATCACTGCAATCACTAGCTAGGAAATTGCCCCTTCAGCATAAGCAGCCCGCACAAGTTATGGAGGACTTCAGGTTATTCTAACTTCAGCTGGGGATTGGAGCAGAGGCCACAGCTTTGTGGGGCTGCAAAAGCCACTCTTTGCCCCCCCTCACTCCTTCCACCTAATGATGCGTGCTGTGTGCTCCTCAGCTGCAGCCCAGAATCTGAGCCCTGCAGATGGGCCAATAATGATGCTGTTCACACTCTTGATGAGAATAATGCTGCAGCTTCTGAGTTTGCTCCTGCTTACAGGCTTCTAGACCCAAATTCCTGCACTTCACTGTGTAAGATGGAATTTCCCCACAGCTTTAAGAAACAAAGCCCTGGAAACAAGGACTACAAGACTAAAAGTGGTTTCACTGTGCAAATATTTGGTCATATACGTAAGCTTGTCCTGCCATTGCTTTTAGGCAGCGCACAGATGTTACCTAACTAGAGGACAGAACCTTGTCCAACCAGGGCACAGAAAAACAATGTGACTAATTGACAGAGTGTAACTTGTGAATTGAAAATTGTTAATAATCCCAAAGATACTTGTTATTGATTGCCCAAAAAAATGAATAATGACTATATTTGAGGAAAGGTCTCCTCTCCTAGTGGACAGCTAGTGAATGGAAAAAGTGATGCAATTTGTTGCTTATATTGAAATTATTCATTGCAAATTATTTTCTTGATTCAAGTGATTAATACTGGGCTCTAGCTTCTCACCTCACTTTACACCTGTGTGTGCAACCCCATTGTATTCAAGGTTTGGTGAAGGCAGAACACTAACCACACAGGTGAGCTGTTTGAGACAGATTAAGAACTGGCAGGGGAAACCTCAGAAGTTCACTTCCCCCTGCCCCTCAAATATACCAGGAGTCTACTAGTCATAGTGTGGATTTTAAAAATCTCTCACTTTGCCAATTTATACTTTGGGCTATGTAAATGCTCCCCTCTGAACTGGCATCTGACCATACCAATTTTCACAGTGAGGGACCCACATCAGCAAGGCAGAGTAGGGTGACCAGATGTCCTGATTTTTTTGAGTCTTTTTCTTATATAGGCTCCTATTACTCCTCACCCCAGGTCCCAATTTTTCACACTTGCTGTCTGGTCACCCTAAGGCAGAGACTTCTAAAATCTCTGGGCCAGATCTGCAGGCAGCGTGAATCTGCAAAGCTCCATGGCAGTCAGTAAAGCTGTGCCAGTTGATATTAGCAGGGATCTTGGCCCTTTAAAAGAAAACTGATGATAAAATAGAAGATGGGCAGAAATGAAAGACTTTTACGGTGTAGAAAGATGATGATGGCAACAAAAAGGAAGGGCTGGGGGCAGAAGATAGGAGGTCGGGTTTGAAATGGCGAAATCACTAAAAGGAGAAAAAGGTGAAAAAAAGATAAAGGATAAGGGGGAGAAGGCCCCTTGGTTGACTGACTTATTTTATATCCTCTATACCATGGATTGGCACATTTGGCACATGGCCCATCAGGGAAATCCGCTGGCAGGCTGGGACAGTTTGTTTACCTGCAACGTCCGCAGGTTCAGCCGATCACAGCTCTCACTGGCTATAGTTTGCTGTTCCAGGCCAATGGGGGCTGCGGGAAGCAGCAGCCAGCACATTCCTCGGCCCTTACCTTATTGGAGTCTGTGGTCACTGGGGGTTCTCTCGGGGTCTGCTGTGTCACTATCTGCGCAGAGCTGGAGTAGCACACAGAGGGAACACACACACGCAGCCGACTGTTGTCAGCATTGAGCAGAGCACCACACCAGTAACAACTGACAATAAGTATGATAGTGCCCAGCACAACAAGGTGATGATCTCAGTTGGGGCCTTGAAGGGTATGTCTATGCTGCAATAAAACTCCTGCAGCAAGCCAGTGTCAGCTGACTCAGGCTGCCAGGCTATAAAATTGCAATGTAGATCACATATACTAAAATTTGGGCTCAATATGGAACCCACGTTCTGGAACCCCACTAGACTGGAGGGTCCCAGAGCCTTGGCTCCAGCCTGAGCCCAAATGTCTACACTGCAATTTTATAGCCCTGCAGTCTGAGCTCAAATCATCTGACCTGGGCCAGCAGTGGCTGTTTTATTGCAGTGCGGACATACCTTAAGTGCTGTAGTAACACAAATCAATAAACAGTAAAATTGCCACATGCCCGCTGACTTGCTCTCACTCTTCTTTCCCAAGCTTCTTTCTTTCCCTTCTTTCTTGCTCTCTTTTTTCCCATCCCAATCCCTTATCTCACCCTCTTCTCTCCCATGACATAGTAGATCCATTAGCTGTCATGCTCTTTTGCTATCTTTGCCAGAACACAGGGAATCAGATTATTCTTGGTGGAGAACTCTTGTTTGTGTATGGGCCATCAGACTCTGAGTATGGAGGTCTCAGTGCAAGATTCAGATGTCTAGTCTGAGCTACAGTTAACAGTTAGCAGTGTATTTCTTGCTGGTAGTGGAGTGGGGTGTGAAATGGTGGGCTGGGCTGGAAAGGTTGTGGCCACACCGATTGGCAATATGCTATGTTTGTTTATAATGTTGTATTCTTTGATCTTCATGTTACCAATTAATGGAAAGATAAAATAAACTCCTATCGGGAAATTAAGTGAACAAGGGCACTTTACCCCAAAACAGTTCAAAGCTGCATGGAGGCCTGAAGTACCTGAGGTCCAACTTTAAGGGGGAAAGGATGCATTTGTAGGACACTGTATTTATTAACTGTCAAACAGCTAATGCCTCATTTGGAAGGAGTTCAGAAATCTGGAAGATGAGCTTTGTGTGAGTAGGGTCCAAATATCCAAAGAACTAGAAAAGAATGTCGACCATAAATCTGTCTGAGAGGATATTTTTGTCAAAGTTGGTCTCAAAGCAACAGCATCTGTGTGACATTTTGGATAACTTGCTCTCTTGCACTTCTCTGAACCTCAGCTGGAATCCACTCCACTGCTGCAGCTTCCTTGCAGCTGTCAGGCATGGTTAGATTCAGCATAGTGATAAACATTCCAGTCATTCTCAAAGAAACAGGTTTTATCCAAACACTTCTACACTGTGCCACTGTTTTCCACATCTCACCTACAGTCACCATCTCTCATTCTCCTCTGCTCCACGTTCTGTCCCACTACTTCTTCTTCCCTTCTTATGCTGACAGTGTGTAAAATACCATCCCCAGAAGGATCAATGGTGGGAGTGGGAGTGAAGATAAACCCTAGTTCCTGCTTTTTAACATTCTAACGATACATGGCCCAGCAAAAATTATAACTGAATAACCAGCAATAAACTTCCCTCTTCCCCAAAATAAGTGGTGAATTCTACTCTTGGCTGTATATGGTCAAAGTCCAGGATGTCACACATTGTGCATTTTTTTTGACTGCATACAAACAGAAGAATTTAAATAAACTAATAAGAGTTCACATGTGAGCCATGGGGACCATAGGATTTTTAGACACACATGAACCACAGCATTCAGGAGAAGGGTCCTCTGCTTTCTTCAGTCCTAGTGCAGCCAGCCCACCCCAGCCTTTCAGAATGTTGTCACTCCCAGAAGCCTGTGCACCAAACATATTCTGTCCCTGGATGGATTCCCCTCTGATGCAGCACTTGAAAAATAAGAAGTCCTGCCCCCAATTTTTCACATTCTGCAGGGAGAAAAAGGAGGGAACGCCAGCCCACCCCAGCCAGCCCACCCCAGCCTTTCAGATTGTTGTCACTCCCAGAAGCATATGCACCAAACATATTCTGTCCCTGGATGGATTCCCCTCTGATGCAGCACTTGAAAAATAAGAAGTCCTGCCCCAAATTTTTCACATTCTGCAGGGAGAAAAAGGAGGGAACGCTCCATGCAGCCATTCACATAAACTCTGTTAAAGGACCTTCCTGCCTTGAGATACGTTCAAAACACTTGCATTATTCATGGCTGATTCATTTTTTGATCACCATTAGCTCTGACTCTCTGTAATAAGTGTGTGATCAGACACTACTGTTCTCAGTTACCTGTTGGTTTATCATTAGGGCCCTACCAAAGTCACAGTCCATTTCTGTCAATTTCACAGTCATAAGATTTTAAAAATTGTAAATTTCATTATTTCAGATATTTAAATCTGAAATTTCATTTTGTTGTAACTGTCGGGGCCCTGACGATGAGGGAGAAGGGGTCGTGGTATTGACACCCTTACTTTGCACTGCTGCTGGTGGAGACATTGCCTTCAGAATTGGGAGGCCAAAGAGCAGTGGCTGCTGCCCAGGCACCCAGCTCTGAAGGCAGAAGCATAGAAGTCCGGATGGCATGGTATTGCCACCCTTACTTCTTGCCTGCAGAGCTGGCCCATCAGTCACTAGCTGTCACTCTCTGGCCGCCCAGCTCTGAAGGCAGAACAGAGGTAAGGGTAACAATATTGACACCTCTCCCCCCAGCACTAACCTTTTGGGTCAGGACCCCCAGTCTGAGAAACACTGGTGCAATCTGTATAGTGTAGGGTAAAAGTATACAGAAGAGCATATTTCATGGAAGAGACCAGATTTCACGATCCATGAGGCATTTTTTCATGTCCATGAGTTTGGTAGGGCTCTACTTATCATATACTTGGCTTTTTTTGGTTGTGTGTGTCTGATTTGCATGTTTTTGCAAAGCAATTTAATTTATTTCATTTTGCACAGCAATAAACTTCATCCATGACATGTCTTCCTCCACTGTATCCAAACAATCACTGTTCCTTTATGTACTGTATGTTAGAGGAAGGGCAGTATCAAGTTTTTGCTTGTATCTCTCTGTCCCTTTTGGTTTGGCAATGGGCATTTGTTAGAATTTGAATATCCTTTCCCTTCTGCATGCACTAGTAATTTATTGCCTTGCTTTGCACCCCTATTTTGTTTTAACACACGTTCTGTGAATTTAAGGGTAATTTTCACTTAGAACCAACACAGTGTAAATATTTTTGCCTTTGCCTCATGTAAGCAAGCATCAGCACACCTTACATTCATGAAGCAAGTTGCAATTCTTAGGCTGCTTGGTTTCCTTTTGATGTAAGTACACATCTCCTCTCTTTAGTTTGTGCCCAATGCACCACTGCCATCCATGACATTACATTTATACAGAAGTAATACAAACAGTATTTTTGTGTTTCATACATTTGGCCAGCTCAGGGGATCTTCAGGGTACCAGCAGTAACAAAATGTAGTGTTCGATGCTAAAAGTGCTCCTGACCACCACAATTTTGTCTTTCTTCCTACTAGCAAGCACACTCTGCTGTTTAAGGTTTTTATGATGTATATGTACAATATACTAAGTGGCAATACGTGGGATTAAGCACAGAGACATGTACTACCAGGTCTTTAGTGCTAGCACAAAGGAATACTGCCTGCTTAAGAGACGATGCTTCCAATGGTAAGCGGACAGCTCATATAATCTCATCTTCACCTGAGGTCTATCCCTGAGCAAGAGTCCAATCTGAAAGCAACATCAGCCTATTTTAACAGATGGGCCCAAGTGCAGGCGTCCAAATGACACGAGAGAAATGGATGTCCTTTAACTCGATGCAGAGGAGGAAGCCATGGAAAGGGAATAACTCAAAGTTCAAGGATATTGGGAGTTTTAATAAATATGTACAAACAGACTCAGTTATTACAGAAATCAAACACAAAGGGAAGAACTAGAACTAGAATCCTTGCACTTCAGCTCTAAAAACACAGGACTCTATCACATGAGCTGAAAACAAACATCTGTAGCTGCCTATAACAGTGGGATCTTTTTTCCTCTGTGTTAGTGATGTCACTCCCTTCAACACACAAAGGGCTAGACTGATACCCTTACTCTTACTTTACTCCAGGAGTGATCCCATTCTCCTCATTTGGCCCACATGTGGGGTCAGGTACAATTTAACAGGAATAAAGGCATCAGAATCTGTCCTAAAGTCAGCACACCTCACAGCGAGACACTTGAGATGTTACAGTACCAAAAACTTGGCATTGCTGCCATTACAGTTTAACTGAGAGATTTTAAAAGAAGATTGTTGATGGGTTCTAAATATATGTTCTAAGCTATTCAGAAGACTTCTATCTAGCTACCAAGCGTTAACAGCCAATCTGCCAATATAATAGTTAGCCATGATACATACTGTTATCCTTCTGCAACAATAGCACATTTTAATAAAGCTGCTGTAATGAAACAGAGCATTATGTACTTTTATATCTTGATTAGGAGTTGACACATTTAATTAGATTAAGTAACTATACACATTCTATCTTGACAGCTTGTTGCTAACAATCTAAAATTTACGTACTCTAGGCAGTACCGATACACTTTCAAAGACATTCTGGTTTCTCCAGCAGTTAGGCCTGCCATTGTACTCTGTTTTTTGCCCTTGACCACTGTTCTGTAAGCATCTGATTATTTTTGTTTGGATTGTGGGAGCATCCACCATGTGCTAGGCATTTTCTAAGTATGTATGAAGACTCAGTCCCTGCCATGAATGAACACCTTGTTATCCAAGCGAGTGGGGGATGCCTTCAGGGCCTCTGATTTGACAGCAATAATATTAATAGAATTGCATGCAGTAGCCAGGATGGAGTACAATAGAAAAGTGCCACCAGCAACATCCTCCTTGGAGACTACCTGCAAGATGTTTCAAAACTGACTGGTGATTTTGGGTGCTCAGTCTGATATACATTAAAGGAGCCTGATTTGCAAAGGACAGTTCCCCAGCACTTCTGAAAATTAGGTCCCTTTAAAGCATCCCAAATTGTCCAATAGAAAATGTAGGTACCTAAAATTATCAGTCCCTCCTGTGAATCTGGACCTTGTGTTTTACTTCTAT
The DNA here is from genome assembly GCA_007922305.1 of Dermatemys mawii. Classification (NCBI taxonomy): domain Eukaryota; kingdom Metazoa; phylum Chordata; order Testudines; family Dermatemydidae; genus Dermatemys; species Dermatemys mawii. The sequence continues at coordinate 1,996,806 of ML677364.1, read as the reverse complement.
ATTAGATCTCTCCTGTCCATTGACTCTTCTGGATGACATCACTGACATGGTTCCTTTAGGCATTACTTTTTGTGATGTCAACTTAAAGGGCCCTGATTTTTTTAAAAAACTAGTTTCATGTAATGATACATGTAGCAGCTGTGGTGAATGGTGATGGTGAGAGAAGACTGTGCAAAGTTTCTTATGCAACTGATTTAAAACTGATATGAGGAGCCATGTATTAACCACAATGGGTAGCTCTAAACATTGGAGATGGTAACCTAGTTAACAAGGATATATTTGAGGTAAATGAGAACTGAGAAAGTAAAGGCCTAATTCTCTTTCACCCTAAGGCCCATTATACCAATCTGGCAGTGTAGAAGTTAAGTAGGTGTAAATTACATTAATATCCATTTTGAGGCTCCTTTACACTGCCAAAACATTGGAAAGGGACCTTGGCGAGAAACAGGCCCTAAGATCGAGATCTTCAAAGATATTGAGTTTCCTAACTCTCATTGATTAGCAGCTAGGCACCTAAATACCTTCTAGGTCTTTGGGTTCAAGGGGCTGTCATAAATTAGGTAACACATTTTTTGGTGATTTTCAAGACCCTTGTAACACTCAAAGAAACACACACAATTAAGAACCACCCATCCCCTACTGCATTATGCAATTTATGGATAGCTCCTAAGTGGCTAACTTAATTAGCTTTCAGATCTCTTCACAATTTTTTGTTACAACCTCACCAATGCATTCTAGTCTTGACCTGGAATGACCACTTCTAGGGATGAGAGGGTCATTCAGTCTGCATACCAGTTCACTCCTAGGCATCTCTGCTGAGACTGCCAACAAAGGGCAGAAGTTGTGGTATTGAATTGTGGTATTTTGTGACAAGTACACGTGCCCACTAAGAACTGAACAGCATCCCTGCCAAATCATTTCACAGAGATGGCTGAACAACTGACCGATAGTAATGATTTGGGGCCATTACAAACCTGGGCTAATTTTCAACTGATGACTAAGTGATGGAAATTTCTATAGCTCATCCCCAGTCTCCTGAAATCTTCCATTATCACATAATGTTGCATTTAATTATTTTTTCGTCCCATAAATAGCTCACCCATATTGTTCTAAGAGGTGATATCACTTGTAAAATGACGTCACACACTCACCCTTCATGGCTGGAGGCCTGGAAAGAAGCTATAAGTGTTACTTATCCCAGAAAAATGGAAATCCTTCATTAGTGCCGCTGCTAAAGCTGTTATGAGAGCCTCTGTTCTTGGTTCAAGTCTCCACAGAGAGGCAAATTCCTCACAGTTGTTCTAGTTACAGACTCAACACCCCCACAACAGCAGGGTGTGATAGCAGCATGACATTCTCTAGAATACTGGTAAAGGTATTATGAATTTCACCACTAGCAAAGAGGAGGGCAAACAAAGAAAAAGAAATTCAAAGGGAAACAGACCCTTTAAAGTAACCTGAGTTAAGCAACACACATAAAGAGAAGGACCAAGAGACTGGGAAAGGAAAATTACTAAAAAAAATGTATAGCACCATCTATCCTATCTAGGTCTCAGACTTCAAGCAGTGCTGGTAAACCCATTTTGATGATAAGCCATGCAAGACTAAACTGTTCCCAAACCCTCGAAAAAAATAAATAAATACAATCTTTCATTGTTCAGAGTTTCTCTGGTTTTTATGCCGTAGCCCTTTTAGACTTGTAGCTGATCATTTTTATATAGGATACAAATACTAAGGAGAGTACCTGCAATTTGCTTTGCGCTGATTCAGCTGAACCTGAAGCTGAAACAACAAGCAAACTGTTGCCAAGGAACAGACAGCCTTGTAGCAAAGCAGAGAAGTAGTCATGCTCATACTATGTAAAAATATTTCAGACTTGAAGCTTCCACCGTACTTCCCTGGTGATATAGCAGCCAGCCAGAACCTGCCAGGAAACAAAACCAGGTTTAAACACAGCAGCCAACACAGCATTTAGCACTAAACATAGCAGATCTGCTAGACTGACTTCTACAGGAGTCAGCAGAGCTGAGTTAGAAAACCTGAACAATTCAGTGCAATAGTTACACCAAGATCGAGGTATGAAAACCAGGGCAAGCCAGCTGTGAATTTGAAGAGAAAAATGTGGCTATTCGGCTTCTTCTTCCATTTCTTTATATAAAAGTCATAAGAAAAGGATCCATCAGTATCTACAACTCCTGATAAACAAAGGGATTTTCTGCTCTTATTGGTAGCAAATCATAAATTGCTGTTCATATAAAGGATGAAATGTATCTTAAATGGTCAACAGGGCCTTGGACTGGAACTTCTGCACAATAGTGAATTTCACCCATGAAACTTATTGTCAGCAAGCAAAGTATTGTGGAAAATACAATACATCTACAGTAATGAATGATACAGCAGCATAGCTCTCCAGCCGTCCCAACGTCACATCACTGGGTTTTTTTAATGTTGAATATATATCTTGAGGCTTTGGGGGCTTTTTTTTACCTTTTTCATTTTTATAGATCTCATCCCACTTTGCCTATGTGAAGTGCATTAGTTACTATGGAAACAATGTAGTCATTTGTGTGAAAGGAGTTTGGTTACATCCACATGTGCAGTATAAAGTTAATTTATATCACTGTTGTGAGATGTAGGAATTTCTATGAAGGTTATCATGACTGTGTGTGAGAGAGTGAATACATATGTGTCTTTGTATATGGATGAATCAGTTCAGTTATATAGATGCAGCAAATAACTGAGTTGTAGAATATAATAGTATTGATACCAATAAACTAAGATCCCTGGCTGGAGAGAAACAAGCAATTCACTCCACTATTTTGACTTTTCCTCTTCTGTTCAAATGGCTTTGTCTTCATTATGTAGAGCAACATTTAAACAGCAGCAATTTAATTACCACAGAGAATGTTTTGATACAAATCACCTTGTGGCAAAAATGCAATACTACTGAAGGAAAAGATAAATAAAACAAACATAGTGGTACATGAGAAGAGGAGTAGGAATCATAGTGACACATTTTGTAAATAATAAACTAAAGCTATCAGTTTGGTAGGTATCTCATTTGGCAACATAAAACAAGTTTTCCCAACTGATACTTGTTTGATGGTTTAAGAAACCATTTATGACTATTCTGTTCATGCCTGCTAGAGGAATGCTTACTAAGTTTCACTTTTAAGCATGTTTCAGTTAAAAAATGGTGTTATAGCAGCTTAAGAAACTGAAAAAGGCTAAATTGTGACACTGTGAGTAGTACAGACTTGTAATGCACCCCGAAAAGTCCTAGAAGCCTTATGTGTGAAAAGGCCAAGTTTTGGAAAGTGACACTTTCTGTTTGTGGAAATGATCGTAATGCTGGCTCGGAGTCTTTTCTTGCATTAGATTAATCATTTGCAGTACCACAGATGACAATTAATTTGAGAATTTGCTATCCTTTCCATCATTAATTTACTCTATCAAGATATGCAAAACAGTTTCCTTGAGTCATACTGTGTAATGCAAATTTAACAATCTCAAGAATATGAACCTCTGAAATAAAAGTTGGTTTATATTACATGTGTTTCAACAATGTTAAAAGCCAGCAAAGATGTGCAATCTTGATAAATCAAATGAGTTTCACCCTGTAAGATGCTGAATCCAGGGAAAAGGAATTCAGTGAGAGGTCTTTACTAGGATAATGAAACTAATCAAGAGCCTATGGGGGCCAAAGACCCCACTGAATTCCCCATTTATAGTTATAGTTTGAGACCTGTCACTTGTAACCCATTTATCCTTTAGAAATACTAGTGGAATGGAAAGAGTGTTATTATCACCATAAGATACATCTGCATCATCTGTTTTTCCCCAAATACAGATCAAAAATATGTATTGTATCCTTCTGTTTTTTCTGCATAATTATTGATCATTTGAACATTTCCTTGCAATAATGGACCAATACTACTGTCAGGATTCTTTTGGTTTTTAAAAAATCCTTCTTATTGTCCTTAACTCAGCTGGCCATAGATTCCCCCGGGTCACTTATTAATTTTCTACAACCCCTAACTTCTGATTATTATTCATTACTATCAGTTTCCAATTTCTTCAATTTGTCATATATATTTTTTATTTTTTACAGCTGCCCCTCTAAACCAGGTTGTTTTTTTATCTAGCATAGCCTTCTTTCTCACTTTCAGGCCTCTAGTAAGGAGTTCTTAAATGATTTCCAATTATCATTCACATTTTTCAGATTAAATTCTTCCTCCTAGCTGATCTGGCTCATAATTGTTTTCAGCTTTGTGAAATTGGCTCTATTAAAGCACCAAGTACATATATATTACTGGTCTGGACTTCATTCTGCTTGAGCATTATACATATGATCAAGTCATGATTAAGGCTACAATTTAATCATGGATATTTTTAGGAAAAGTCATGGACAGGCTGTGATTTTTTGTTGCTTGCCTGTGACCTGTCCGTGCCTTTTCTAAAAATACTCATGATTCATTGTACTATAAATACCCCTGATTGAATCTTGAAGAGCCCTGGGGGCCCAAAGCACCAGCTGTGAGGAATATCCTGGAGGACCTGCAGCACTATTTGCCTGGAGAGAAGCCCTGGCGGGCCCACTGCCATTCTGGCCACTGCCAAGGGGGAAGGCCCAGGGAGCCAGCAGCTTCTCTGGCTGCCCCAGGACCACTGCTGAGAGGCGTTGAGCTGTGGCTGCTCCTACCACCCCCAGGACTGTTGCTCAGGTGTTCCCCGGGGCAAGCCACATCCCTTGCTTGGGCAGTCCCCAGGGGCAGCTGTCTGGGGCCACCAGAGCAGTGGCTGGTGCGGCTGGCTGTAGAACCGCTCCAACAGCGGCTAGTGTGGCTGTTCCCAGGGCCTCCTGGACAGCTGTCAGCAGGGCCAGCTGCTCGGGCAGCCCTAGGGTCAGCCATGCTGGCTGCTGCAGAAGTCACGGAGGTCACCAGGAGTCCTGGAATCTGTGACTTCCATGACTTCCGTGAGAGACATGGAGCACTAGTCACAATCATTTGTACCTAAGCTACCATTAACTTTTAGTTCTGTGATCAGTGTCTCTTTACCTGGTAGGACAATGTCTCACATAGAATTTCCCTATGTTGACTGCAACACTTTTTGAGTTAGGAAATTGTCATTTGTAATGTTTAGAAATTCCAAGACTGTTTTAGTACTGGCATCGTGACACCTCCAGCGTATTTCACTCAAATGGATCAGGTACTCTGGTAGTTATAAGACACAGAACATATTTGAGTCAGGAAAGAAAATCAGTGCAGTCCATGTAGATCTGATGGCTGCTTATGACATGGTGTGGCATATTGAGCTGACTACCACGATGACAAAAATCATTCTTTGTAGGTTTATAGTGTGATTAGTTCAAGAAATAATTAGCAACCAAAGCTTCATTCTGGAAGTTGGAGAGAAAATCAGTTGCTTTAAACATCTCTGCAATGGTCTTCCACAAGGGTTAGTTTTGGCTCCCATTTCATTCAGTAATACACATATGTCCTCTGTGAAACACAGGCTGAGAAGTATGTGAATTCTGATGATATCTATACTGCTGACCCTGGAAATGACTTCCACAAGATTGAAGGGAATCTCAGCCAAGACATGGATACTTTGACCACTTACTTCCCATTATGGAGACTAATTCTCAGTGAAAACAAAACAGTGGCAACTACTTTCCATCTTTCCAATCAACCCATCTTGCTCTGTGTCCAAGGTCAGTTGCCATTCCATCTATTTGTCACATATCTGAGCATAAAACTTGACCATTGCCTGACATATCAACCTCATCTAGAACACCTGAAAATGAAAATCTCTTCCCATGTTGCCTTGAGATAAACACTATCAGGTACCTCCTGGAGAGCAGATCTTTTGGTATTTCATACATCTGTATTAGCCCTCGTGTTTGCTCCAGATGAATACTTTTCTGTTGTTTGGGGGTGCAGCCATCACATTTATTGTTGACACAGAGTTGCAGTTGGCCACCAATATTATTAATTGCTTCTTGAATTATATACCAGTCTCTGGTCTGTATGTGTCTCCATCAGACTTTTGATGAGTGCCATTACTGCTAACACCTGCAGAGCTAAAACAGATAAAACTGTCAATTAAATCTCCAATTGACTGATGCTCCACTTTTCAGACAGAAGACATCGCACAGTGCCAACGTGAAAGTCTGCTCATATTTGGTCGAGAAATCCCTCCCACTCATCAGGATGTGATGCCACGGCTGATCTCTTGACACCCTTTGCTATGGCAGCTCATGCATTCTTGGACAAGAGTGCTGCTGGCCCTTTATATTGTATGGATGATAAGATGAAAACTACATCCTTGCAGAGTGGAAGCATTAGTGGGAGAATCTAGCACACTAAGTAAACTAAGGAGTCCATAGTTGCACCTGCCTATTTGTCTACTTGATTGCAGATTTAGGACCAGGCTCAGCAACTACTTTCTGGCCTATCTGGAGGTGTCTCAATTATGAACTGGCTTGATGTGGTAATCCCCATACTGTGACTGTGGGTCACCACTGCAGACAATAACACGTGGGGAAGAGTGCCTAACCTGACATCTGCAGGCCTGTTTACAATGCCTGGTCTACCTAGAGGTAGAGATTATCCTCTGGTTACAGAACCTGGATGTCAAGCTCTGACATCTGCATCCAGGAGAAAGAAAGTGCCTTTCTGGTGTTTGTCTTATCTTAGCAAAGGCTTCTAACTCTACCAAGTGATGGATGTAAGATGAGAGACAATTCAATTAACGGAAGGATATCAAGGGAGGAAAAATCACTTTTGTAGTAGTAATGACAGTGGCCCACTTCAAACAGTTGACAAGAAATTAGTATGGAGGAAATTAGGTTTTGTCATGACCCAAACATTCCCAGTCTTTTATGTGGGCCTAATTTGATGGTGTCCAGTTTGCAAATTAATTCCAGTTCTGCAGCTTCACGTTGGAGTTTGTTTTTGAAGGGTATTTTTGTTGTTGAAGAATGACTACTTTTAGTTCTATTATTAAGTCACCAGGGAGATTGAAGTGTTTGCCTACTGGCTTTTGACTGTTATAATTCCTGATTTCAGATTTGTGTCCATTTATTCTTTTGCATAGAGCCTGTTCGGTTTGACCAATGTACATGGCAGAGGGGCATTGCACATGATGGCATATATCCTGTTGGTAGATGTGCAGGTGAATGAGCTCCTCATGATGTGACTGATGTGATTAGGTCCTATGATGGTGTCCCTTGAATAGATATGTGGATAGAGTTGGCACCGGGGTTTGATACGGAGTTTGGTTCCTGGGTTGGTTTTTTTGTTGTGTGGTGTGTAGTTGCTGGTGAGAGTTTGTTTTAGGTGGGGAGTTGTCTGTAAGTGAGGACTGGCCTGTCTCCCAAGGTCTGTGAGAGTGAGGATCATCCTTCAGGATAGTTGTAGATCCTTGATGATGCACTGGAGAGGTTTCAGTTGGGGGCTGTAGGTGACAGCTAGTGGCGTTCTGTTACTTTCTTTATTGCACCTCTCTTATAGTAAGTGACTTCTGGGTACCCTTCTGGCTCTGTCAATCTTTTTCTTCACTTCAGCAGGTGGATACTGTAGTTTTAAGAATGCTTGATAGCGATCCTGTAGGTGTTTGCCTCTGTCTAAGGAATTGGAGCAAATGTGGTTGTATCTTAGAGCTTTGCTGTAGACAATGGATTGTGTGATGTGGTCTGGATGAAAGCTGGAGACATGTAGATAAGTACAGCAGTTAGTAGGTTTCCAGTATAGGGTGGTGTTTATATGACCATTGCTTATTAGCACTGTAGCATCTAGAAAGTAGACCTTTCGTGTGGACTGGTCCAGGCTGAGGATAATGGTGGAGGAGGAAATTGTTGAAATCCTGGTGGAATTTCCCATGGATCCAGATGATGAAGGTGTCATCAATGTAGTGCAAGTAGAATAGAGGTGTTAGGGGATGAGAGCTGAGGAAACATTGTTTTAAGTCAGCTATAAAAATGTTGGCATAGTGTGGGGCTAAGTGGGTGACTTGAAGGTATAAATTGTCCCCAAATCTGAAATAGTTGTAGGTGAGAACAAAGTCACAAACTTCAGCCGCCATGTTTGCTGTGATAGTATTGGGCCATTACAAAACCTTATTTCCCCCATACTAATTTCCCGCTACTGTTACTCACCTTCTTGTCAACTATTTGAAATGGGCCACTCTTATTACTACTACAAAGTAATTTTTTCTCTTTTGGTATCCTACTGTTAATTGAATAGTCTTGTTAGACTGACCTCACACTTGCTAAGGCAACTCCCATCTTTTCATGTGCAGTGTATTTATACCTGCTACTGTATTTTCCACTCCATGCATCTGATGAAGTGGATTCTAGCCCATGAAAGCTTATGCCCAAATAAATTTGTTAGTCTCTAAGATGCCACAAAGACTCCTCATTGTTTTTGCTAATCCAGACTAGAATGGCTACCACTTTGAAACAGGGGATCATCTGGCACGTGGATTCTGAACTGAGTGTACTTGTTTCTGTCCGGGAGTTCTTGCTGAGTGTCAAATTTATTTGGCAATGCTTGCTACAATGTGTCTTACAATGCAGCTTCAGCTTCACCTCCATTACTTTCTCTCACCCTTCCAATGACAGTTATTGGTTTTAATGGGTGGAATTGTCAGAAGGACCATCTTGGAAACAAAGGTTAAAGTACATGAAGAATAAGGAGTTTAGGATCAGGGAGAAAGCTGAATATTTATGTTGATGTTGACTCTAGAAATTATTCCCGATTTCAGTCATGCAATGCTGTGTCGTAGGGAAGATTGTGTATGTAACCACAATCTTTATAAAGTGTTTCTCTCAGATTTGTCTTCTATTTTCAATCCAGAAAATTGATAGATATGAATTTTGTTGGTAAGGGGTGTAATTTTCTCAACGTACTTTCTATATGAATTCCATAAAACACCATAGTAACATAGGTTTTCCGTAATATTCTACTGCTAGGCAGGTCACAAGGATCTTCTACTGTATTATATCATCTGTGGGTCATTCTGCAAGGTTCATCTACGATTTTGTCATTGCAATTGTGAATGGACATTTAAGGAACATCAGATCCCAGTCAAAACTTTGAAGAGTTTACTCTATTTTATCTGCCATTTGTTCTGGTATCTAAAAGCCAGTATTTTTTTGTTTTTTAAAGTTTCACAAATGACTACATATACCTCTCTCTCTATCTTGCTCACTATTAGTTTTATACTGTAGCATCTGAGCTCCTTTCATATAAAATCAACAGCAATAGTGAAATCCCTCATGGACTTCATGGAGGCTCTGGCATATCTCTTTTTACGGTCAAAAGATTGAATGGGGTAGTTTTTGGTTTGGTTTTTGGTTTTATGTTGGAGGCAGGGGAGTTGATAGGGGTTTGGGAATAAAAGGCAAGTGCAAATTATGAGTGTTACTAATGGCTTTCTCATGAAGGAAAGTTTTGCATCATCTCCTGAAGCTGGTAAGGCTGGATTTGTCTGATCTCTTCTCAAAGACTGCCCCATAGCCAGATCACCTTGACAGAGGATGCTTTGTCTCCAGCTTTCACATGTTTTGTCTTTGGCTTTGTCATCTGCATTGCCCCTGAGGAGTAAAACTGTCACAAAAGATCTTAGATAAAAATTTGGTCTTTGATATAGCCGGGGCTTAACCCACTAATGGCTTTGAAAATAAGGGCCAAGGCCATAAACAGGCATCAGGAGGTAACTGGCGCCAGTAGAAGCACTTGAGCATGGGCTTAGTGTGCTCACAGCAGCCTGTGCCATGAAGTACAGAATGTGATTGCCTGCCCACTTGAAGCCTGTGTATTGTCTTCACATTCATCTTCAGATACAATGATTAAGAGATTAGGAAACATGCTTTATAGTGACTGGCTCAAGGAGTCAATCTATTTAGTTTGAAAAAGAGAAGGTGAAGGGGTTTGATCACAGTCTTTAAGCACCTGTATGAGGAACAAATATTTAATAATGGGCTCTTCAATCTAGCAGAGTATGTGACTTGATCCAGTGTGACTTGGTCCAGTAGTTGGAAGTTGAAGCTAGACCAGAGATGGGCAAACTTTTTGGCCCAAGGGCCACATCAGGGTTCAAAATTGTACAGAGGGCGAGGTAGGGAAGGCTGTGCCTCCCAAAAAAGCCTGGCCCCACCCCCTAGCTAACCCCCACCCACTTCCCGCCCCCTGACTGCCCCCTTCAAAACCTCTGACCCATCCAACCACCCCCCAACTCCTTGTCCCCTGACTACCCCCTCCTGAGGCCCCCCGCCCCTAACCGCCCCCCCAAGACTCCACCCCCTATCTAAATCCCCTACTTATCCCCTGACCTCCCGCTCCAGAAACCACGCCACCCCAGTCACTCTCCAGGATCCCACACCCTATCCAACCCCTCTGCTCACTGACTGCCCAACCCCTAGCCACACCCCTGCCTCCTGACAGGCCCCTGGGACTTCCATGCCCTATCCAACTCCCTCCCTTCCCCCCCTCCCCGACCACTCCACAAGACTCTCTGCCTCTTATCCAACCGCCCACCCTGGCCCCCTTAGCATGCCGCCAGACATGCTACCACACTGATCTGCTGGAGCGGGCAGCCCTGCCCCCCAGAGCGCTGCTCGCGGCGCTCTGAGGCTGTGGGAGGAGAGGAGGAGCGGCTGGGAGCAGCCTCCCCAGCTGGGAGCTCAAGGGCCAGACAGGAAGAGCCCGTGGGTTGGATGTAATCTGTGGGCCTTTGTTTGCCCACCCCTGAGCTAGATAAATCTATAACGTATACATTTTTAACAGTAAGAATAATTAACCACTGGAACAATTTACCAAGGGCCTTGCTGGTATTTCCATCACTGACTTTTTGAATCAAGATTGGATGTTTTTTCTAAAAGGTCTGCTTTAGGGATTATTTTGGGGATGTTCTATGACCTGTTGTTATACAGGAAGCCAGACCAGATGACCACAGCAGTAAGACTTCTTGAACTCTATGAATCTATTAATGAGTTATGGTAAGCCAGTCTGGAGGTGACAAATGCGTGGACCATTGTGGCCAGGTCCTCATCCAGGAGGACAGGATTAATTTTCCTAAAGAGCAGAAGTAAAGAGGCATTTTTGGAAACTGATGCTACTGGCCACCCAAGCTCAGTGAGAAGTCAGACAGGACCCTGAGGTTTCACACCACTTGGCTGAATGGGAGCTGTTTGCCTTTGATGGAAGGTGGAGAGAACATCTTGGCCACCTCTTCAAAGCATTTGATTAAGAGATTAGGAAACTAATTTCCTATTTCTAGCCATCAGCACTTTGTTCTTCATGGGTTCAGCTAGAGCTGGCTGTTGTTCACCTAAGAGCTAATTTCTTATATGCATTCTGATATTTTAGTGGTAGCAGTGGTTGCATCAGTTCAGAATGAAATATATAGTTGAATGTCACTGACATACAGTTGGGAGCTGAACCCATCGTGTCTCATTATCTACCCCAGTGGTGTCATGTAGCTACTGAAATAAAGGAGGGATAGTTTGGATCCCTTTGGGAGCTTGCCTGTGAGGATCTTCAGAGAGGAGGAGCAGATACTCATCCCCACTCTGAGTTCTGCTGGAGAGGAATGTCTGGAGTTGCTGCAGTGCTGGACTGTCTATTGCTGCTAGTAGTTAGTCATGTAGTTATTTATATTTTGTGGCCTTCAAAGAAAGCAGAAAGGCTCAACCACCCAGCTCAATGAAGAAGCTATTTTCTATGGCCATTAGAGCTATCTCAGTGTTGTGCCCTGGTCTTAACTCTGAGTATGAGGCATTCAGGTTGCTAGCTGATGTTATGTTGTTAGAGTTTGATGGTTACTACATTCTCAATTATTTTGCCCAGTAATCGGAAGTTGGAGACAGGGAGGTAGCTGACCAGGTGTTCAGAGTCAAGTGTTGGCTTCCTGAGAATTGGATATAATATTCCATTTTTTCAAGGAGTTTGATAGGAGTGTTTCTCTTCTGGAGGCATTGACTATTCTGATTAGTAGTGGGCATAGCTGATCTTCACTGACTTTTATCAGCCAGGAGGGACATTGATCCATTTCACAGGTTGTGGCTCTGGTACTTTTCAGGTTTAATGAGCTTCAGCATGTGTGATGGGGCCAGACTCAGTCAGGGCTTATAGGGTAGTTAATACAGTCGGGGAAGTGGAATTTCCTTTTTCAGATAGTATCATATGTAATCTGTTGACCTTAGCAGTCAAGTACATTGACAGTTCTTCATATCAGTCCATACTGGAGTCTAGTGCCTAGGTTAATTAGCTAGTTCAATATGCAAGATATCTGTGCTGACTGAGATTCTGCTGTGTTGATTGTGGAAGAATAGAAGGCTCATTATGCTTCCTTCACTGCAGCGGCTTAGTCCTGTAAGTGCTATTAGCAGAGGGATTCAGAATGTCATGACAGAATGAGCTAGTGTTTTAATGATGTTTCCTACCTGGATGTGTCTATCTTAGGTACTTATATGGCCTCTATTACTGTTGTATCTGAACTGAGCATCTCAACGTGTATTTATTCTCTCAAGAATTCTTGTGAGGTAGTAAAGTGCTATTGTCCCGATTCAGCAGATAGAGAACTGAGGCATAGAGGGACTAAGTGATTTGCCCAACATTACACAGAATAGGGAAATGAACAGTGGCAGACCAGAGAAATGAACCAGGTTTTCAAAGTCCCAAGCTGGCACCTTAACCTCCGGATCATCTGCTCCCTCTGTTAGACAGTTGATGCATTTTATGGGGTCATTCTCTAGCAGATGCCTGCACAAGTGTACAAGGAACAAAAGAGAAGCTTCCCACTTATTCCTCTCACAAAGAACCTCTGCTCAGGGGGTAGACAGACTCCTATTGAACAGTCTAGTCTCTGCACCTTGCTAACTCCAGCCATGTTCATGTGGAGTTGGATGGTTGGGTGGCTGGAAGAGCTGCTATTCCAGCATGTGAACCCTGGCAGCCCCAAAGGGAAATTTGATACTGACTCCTTCAAAGAATTCTTATATTGACTTTAACCAGAGTTCCCCCTGGGGACTCCAGCTACTGTACATGCCTGTCCAGCATGTAGGACAGAATTTTGGTCACAGAGATCATTTCACTGCGAACAGCTATTCACTGCTTTCAAAAGACCATGGTCTGCATTTTTTCCAGACCTTTCTTGTTTTAGTAAAATGTGCGACACTTATGAAAATATCAAATTCCAATGCTTTATAGTATGTAGGAATTTAATTTAATCATACTAGTATAATATTACACATAAAGTTAACACCATTCTATGACTTTAATGTGGGAAAAAGCCCAGTCATTCCTATCATATGTTATTTAAGATTCTGACAAAGACAGAAAAATGTGTCCCAGATTGACTTTATTGTTGACTCTTTTCAGATGTTTAAGGGGGCAGAGCTAGAACATAGGATCATATTAGCTATGACCTGTTTGGCTAAAATGTCCTTGCTCTATAATGGATGAATAAAACAGTACCTGCAATACCACAAAGAATTGGGGGCAACACCAGTAGATCCCCAACCCCTACCACCCCCGGGTGAAGGTCATAGTATGTGGATGTGTAAGTACACACACAGTCATATTTATATGGACATAAAAAAAGGATGCTCACAATCTGGACTATTCTTACTGTCATGATCCCTGGGTAAACTCTTCTGAGTCCCTTTTCCAGTCCCCCAAGAGCATCCTTTTCAAGTGGAGGCCTGTGACATTTCTTTTCTTTGAAATGGGACCCCACAATCCAACTGCTGTCTGACTGGGTCTCTGGGTCACAGCCGCTGGTTGCCAGCTGTGATACCTAACAGGGCCAATTTGCTTGGCATCTGCAAGAGCTTCGTCTTCAGGTGAAGACAATGGACACTAGCAATGTGCAGTCACGTAGAAGTAGCTCTTTTATTTTGATTTGTTTTGTCAAATGGTGCACAACACTCCAAGGAATGGAATTAAAGCAACAAAGAGACCTCTGCACATACTGTCTTACCTATGCGGGCACTTACCTCTGGTCTGATATGACTTAGCTTGGTTCCCCCATTTTCTTGGTGGCCATGTCATGGACCACTTACTACAGACCACTGACTCTGTCAGCCTATGGCAGCCTGCAGCAGTTGACAATTCTCCCCACCCCCTTTCTAATGGGAGGATCTTTTAAGTGATCACTGCCTCTTGGTCTTCAGGTTCATAGCCTTGGTAAAACAATTATGTCACCAGAGGTGGGGCCAAGATAGTCCCTCTTTAATGCTATAATTAAGTGTGGAGTCACTTAATTATATATAACTATGGAGTCCTAGTCCATGACCAGGTCATCTAGATAGTACGCTAGTACAAATCAATAATAATAATACTTCTATTATCAAACTAATTATATTTTAATGCTTTATTATTAAAAATGCTATGAGATTTTTAAGGACCACAAATGGTTGGAAGCTTGGTTTTACATTTCTATCAACTACTGGATTGTTGTTGTTATCTATTTGTAGATCAAAAGCACGAAAAGACCTCAATCAAAATCAAGTCCATATAGTACTAGGAGCTATACAAACACACATAAAGACGTGGTCCCTACCCCAAGCACCTTACATCTGTATGTATATCAGGTATTAGTGCAATTCCTTCAAAGTGGGAAATTTAACTTTATTCCTCAATCTCTGATTCTGTGGGCACTGTCTGATAGCCAGGAGCAGCTGTGTTGCAAAATTATCAAGAGAAGTATTTTACTAACATCTGCTTTTGCTGGTGCTCCTCCTACTGCATGTTGTCAAGAATACAACAATAATACTTTAGTTAGTCTTTAAGGTGCCACAGGACTCTTTGTCACTCCTACTGCAGTGACTTCGCACTACAACACTAAAGTATATAACACTAAAACTCAAAGACAAAGTACAGTCTTTGCGTACTGCAGTCAAAAAAGCAAACAGGATGTTAGGAATCATTAACAAAGGGATAGAAAATAAGACAGAGAATATCTTATTGCCCTTATACAAATCCATGGTGCGCCCACATCTTGAATACTGTGTACAAATGTGGTCTCCTCATCTCAAAAAGGATATACTGGCATTAGAAAAGGTTCAGAGAAGGGCAACTAAAATGATTAGGGGATTGGAACGGGTCCCATATGAGGAGAGATTAAAGAGGCTAGGACTTTTTAGCTTGGAAAAGAGGAGACTAAGGTGGGGTATGACAGAGGTATATAAAATGATGAGAGGCGTGGAGAAAGTGAATAAGGAAAAGTTATTTACTTGTTCCCATAATAGAAGAACTAAGGGCCACTCATTGAAATTAGTGGGCAGCAGGTTTAAAACAAATAAAAGGAAGTTCTTCACACAGCGTACAGTCAACCTGTGGAACTCCTTGTCTGAGGAGGCTGTGAAGGCTAGGACTATAACAGGGTTTAAAAGAGAACTAGATAAATTCATGGAGGTTAAGTCCATTAATGGCTATTAGCCAGGCTGTCAGAGGGGGGTGATGGATGGCAGGAGAGAGATCACTTGATCTTTACCTGTTAGGTTCACACACTCTGGGGCACCTGGCATTGGCCACTGTCGGTAGACAGGATACTGGGCTAGATGGACCTTTGGTTCTTATGTTCTTACTCTTTAAAAATACTCTGATGGCAGTGTTGCTGTTAAAACTTAATTTACAGTTCAGGAGATACTAAGGAAAGCAATCCCTGCTTCTGTCCACATGATAAGGACCTATTGATGTACAAAATTATTTATAGATAGATAGTGTGACAAAGCTCTGTCCTTATTTCATGGATTCTGTGTTTCCTGGTGGATTTCACTAGCCTCAGAGGCTCACTGTGACCCTCCACGTAGCGCTTCTCTCTCTAGAGACAAGGTCACAGCCTCTTGAGCCATTTTCATCATAAGCCAATGAGGAGAAGCTATCCTTCCTGTCACAGTCTCTGTTGTCTCCCAATCTCAGTGATTAATTAGGGGAGGCAGAAATGGGGGAGCCCGGGCCCACCCTCTACTCTGGGCTCCAGCCCAGGGACCCTAATAGTATCAGCTAAGATGGCTGACCTTTTAACCACAAAACATAATACAATTCCCTGGGCTACTTCCCCATAGCAGTCCCCACTTCTTCAAACTCCTCTTCACCCTTAGCTCAGGGCCTCCTTCCTTGCGTATGATATGTTATCTACCACTGAGTCTCACCAACAGCACAACTTCTTCCCACAGCTCCTGACATCCACCCCCACATGACTAACTGGGAGGCTTTAAACTGGTTTCAGACAGTCCCTGATTGGCTTCAGGTGTCCCATTCAGGCTAGCTGTTTCTACTGATTTCTAGAAGGTTCCAGTGGTACCAGGGATTTGTTTAGCCTGAGACTAACATATCTGTTCTTCAGCACTTTCTTATAGCCATCTGGCCTTGCCCTATTGCAATAGATAGATGTAGAAAATTACAGAACCCTCTTAGATTCTGAATCAAACTGGAATCTTACAAACCTGACACAAGTGTAGAACAAGGCCCTGCATTCAGTCCATGGGTTCTGATGTTCTTTACAATAAGTATTCATTGGAGAAGATTGTAGAGGTGAGGCTGAAGGTAGAGAGTAGGACTGAAAGACAGCATCACCTAGTACTCAGGGAAAATGTAAGACATTGCAAAAATCTAACTGGTAATATGGTTTGCTTTATGATGCTACATATTAAATAATTGAACAAATGGACAGTGTGCAACTTGGACCTACTCAAAAGCTACTGTAACTTGTGCTGAATCAGGGTTGTTCATTTAATCTTGCTGGTGCCCTTTGTCTTCTTTATTGTTTGCAAACACCCTCAGCATTATACAGTAATGTCTCCCATTAGGTCCAGTACACATTTTAAATTGCATTAAATATATTGCTCTTTGTTATTTACGTGGAAGAGACAGGGTGCAATATTTTGAGTGAATAAATAAGTAACAAGCACAGACACAGCAAACGTCTTTGATGAATGGAGCCCTAACGGGCCATATTACTAACCACGGCAGTTCAGTTGTACTTTTCTCCACTTTACGGTAGCTGGAGCGGTATTTAATAACTGTTTCAAAATGGACATCTTAATAACAGGACATAGCTCCTCCTGAGATTCACTGACTAAGCTGTGATACCTATATTTGCATGTTATTGTACATACACATCTAAACAACAGAGGTGCTGTCTCTCTCTCCTGGTCAGCAAGCAAAATGTTCACTGGTCTGAAAAATGTCCTGAGTTAACTTTTTTCCTGTTATTACTGAACAGTCTTTTCCCATCAAGATATTTTATTACATTCTGTGCCTTATTGCCAACTATTTGATCATGTTTATGTAATTCTATCTGGTCATTGCTGTTATCAGTACAAATTTCAAAATAATGCATATTTTTCAGTCAAATCATTTTATATTCTTCTACATAGTGCTTGATTTAGTTTTTTTTTGTTTGGTTTGTTTTTTTACTATAATACGGCAATGAGGAATTTGCCTTTTATCTTTATCAAAGAGATAAAATATATTTATTAGGAGGGTTATTTTTCACATTTTTATGAGGGTAGACTAAAAATTATGTAATATGGTGGTTCCAGAATGCGCCAAAAGGATGCAGGCATTTTCTTTTTAATATGTCCCTGCACCTAATTTTTTCCACCAAACTCAAATTACAGAAGAACATGACCTCATCTAAAAATATTAGCACCTCAAAGTACTTCAACTTCAGTGACAATGTTAGCACTTGCTTCACTTTTTAAAAGTCCTGGTACTTCTTAGTACTTTCTGTGCATGAGACAGGTTACATATAAATATGCCTTTTAAAGTAAAACAGCATATTTATGCGGTATGAGATGATACATTTCTTCACATAGACTTCAATTAAAGGAAAAAATAATGCAAATATAAGCAATCTCATTTTATGTGAATTGTTTCTGACAATACACAAATACAGAATATCAGTGCTTGACATTTGGAATAAGATATTACAGTATTAAGGATGTGTCCTAACCTTAAAGACAATGCCCTCAATCTGGCAAAGTACTTAAACATATGAGTAGTTCAATGAATTAAAATTAAGCATGTTTTAAGTGCTTTTCTATTCTGGGGACAATGTCAGGGATATATCTGTTGCTCACACCTATTGCAATTGGATTGTTATCAACCCATGTGCTAATACCGCAATGCAAGAAGAATTTATGCCAGATGTCATCCACTCACCTTCTTCAGGTTCAGAAGGATGGAGTTTAATATAATTTAAATTGATCAAATTAAATTAAATAGAATAGACAACAGACAGCGTGTTTTTTTCCAGACATTGGAAAAAAACAGAGTATTAGACACAAAGCACCAAAAAAAGTAATAGAACATATTTTTCTTGCATGTTACTAGTTCCATGCCATAGAAATAGTGAATTAATTTGAAAAGATGGAAAATACACAAATGCATACCGAAATTACAATAACAGAAAAAAGGATCATGTCTCACATTTACATAGTGGTTGTCATCCCAAAGTATCTCAAAGCTGTTTGCAAATTCACCAAAGTGATGTTCAAATAATATATAGTGTAAATAATATATACACAGTGAAATACAGGTACAGCTGAGGTAAAATGAGGTGGTGATTTAGAGGAGCAAAGGAATACTAAATTGATTAGAATAGTAAATAAAGAATACTGTTGGAGGGAAATCTTAGCTCTGTTGTACTTAATGAGAGTTTTGCCATTGACTTCAATCAGCCAAAATTTTTGCATTTACATTTCAAAAGACTGCGCCTGCTGCAGGAAAATGGTCACTGAAACCATGCTGGAGCATTGCTTTATTACAGTGTATATGCATTTGCCCAACCAAAATATAACTTCCAGCTGCAGAAAAGTCTAGAGCTCTGGTCTAAGTATTCTGATTTCCCAAATGAGCAAGCCCTTAATTTATCTCCTATTAAGACTATTAAGGGTAATTACAAAATGGAGCCTTTGTAGAATTAAGAATCTCAGGCAAGATGGATATGGCATATTGCATTATCCCCAAAATCACCATAAGTGAATTCTGACAGGGCTGTGGAAGGGGGAAATGTAAAGGACATCCACAGAAAGTCTTTGAAGATTTCATTACCATGGGATGAACAGTTCATTAATCATATTTGGGGATTCTTTTCTTGCAAATATGACACTCTTGCAAAAAGATCACTCTGTTTAATGTAGGATAAATACATGTGATCTGATTTTAATAGGAGTCAATCATATTCCAGTGTTGCTAATGTGAAACTCATGTCAAATGGCAGCATCTTGTAAGCAGGTTTGTTTGTTGCTCTATACACTCAAAGACAGGGGGAAAGATTCCACTCGGGATAGCACTAGTAATATGCCCAGATAAAGTTGATACTCTCCCAGGTTTTAACAATTTATTTTTATTCTACATTAATGAGATTAATATAATCTAAGTGAAGATATCAAGAACAGAGAATCTGGTAGTATAAAATCTAGAGGAGAAATAATTTTATGCTCAGAGAACAGAGAATGCAGTACTACTTGAACATAAGGTAAATATGTAATTACTTATGGGTAGCCTGCCCTAATGTGTGTACAGAAGGCTGAATTGAACATAATAGGAGTGGAAGTCATGGCAAAAAAATGTATTAAATTAAATTTTCTGTTTGAGTTTGTATAAATAAATATTAAAGAAAGACAAAATATTCAGTGCACATGGAGTATAACTTTGATATAACACATTATCGTATTTTATGCAAAATGCTTAAATTAATAGTCAGACTGGACAGCTCCAGTAGAATCTTTCTATCACATATTAACTATGTATTACTCCTGATAAAAAGTTGCCAAACCATGCAGCCTGTCCAAAAGACGAGAACAGATGCTGCTCTGATAAATAGTCTGGATCATTTTTTTGTAATTAGGTATTTACATGAGAGAACACAACTGCTGTGCAGAATAAATATTATTCACATTTTATCCCTTATTGCTTATTAAACCAAATGATTTGATTGGCTCTGATGAAGGCTTTTTGGCCTTTGTGACATAATAACTATTTCAATTAACTCCTGGGAGTAGATGACAGGGTATGGATCTCTCAGTGATTGTCTGTTTTGTTCATTCCCTCTGAAGCACCTGGCATGGGCCACTGTCAGAAGATAGGATTCTGGGCTAGATGGACCATTAGTCTGACTCAGTATGGCCATTCTTATTATCTTACTTATTCAATTAACCTATAAATGATAAAAAGTCCACTAAAGCATCTTCTTTTATTGTGTATGTATTGTATGTTGATCAACAGTATAATAAATATGGATTATTTCTTAATGTGGTTGGAAAGCTCAGCAATGTGTTTATCTAAGGATCTTTAAGATTTTTTAATACTCTTCTATGAAGTGTTCTCTCTCAAAAAAAAAATCCACCCTCACAAAATGTAATTAAGTTAAAAAATACTAGTGCTCTAAAAGAAACCAATATGAATCACTAGATTCAAAGTTCACAAAATCATACTATTATGCCTATTTTTCCTTCCACAATACAATGTGTCAGATATAAACATGAATGTCCTGGGTTTTGCGTTGTAGGGAAGGGTATGCCAGGATTATTTTCTTCTTAAATTTGTGAAAATATAATGCTTATAAAGGTCAAAGATACAATAAAAGCACTGAATAAATCCCAACACAACATGTTTAAGTAATGTGCCAGTGCACCTTAATGCTAACCTGGAACTTTCCTTCTATAACCAGTCTAGCAGATCCTCCTGCACATGAACTCTGGCTAACCAGACATGCATTGTCTGCAAAAACCGCACGATGTTCATTAAACAGCAAGTAAATAAAGATAGTCTTGCTCTTTAATCAGATTATATTTAATAATGTAATTATAAGTCATATTTATCCTTTCTGTTTTTCATTTAAGGAAGTGTCTCAGATTTAGCAATATGCTCAAAGCCAATTAGGAAGGCAACCTGGTTATTACAACTTCAGTTCACTGAGTTATAAAACCAATATAAAGAACTACTTTTATTACAGTGAAACTCTTATATTTTTAATCTTAAATAAGGGTTAGATTTTTTTCAATAACCATGACTCAAGACCAAAATTATTTCATGCAGCTCAGTAAAATGTATGCCCATATAAATGTCCACTGTAGTTTACAATGGGTGAGCTGAGAGGACCAGCTAGCAGAATCTAGCTTCTGAAGACATTATAAACAAACAGAAAAAATGAAGCCAAACAAACTTAGACTGCAGCCTGTAAACTGTTCCACGTGGGGAGACCCTCGTGGCTGCTTTGAGCATTGTGCCTGGGCATGGTGTTCACCTGTGGCTTTGGACCACGAAGGATGGCAGTCACACGGCTAGGACAGAGGATGTTTTTTGAATGAAGAGAGGGAGAGAATTTGGCATACATAAATTGGAAAGGTTATTTCATGCATAAGTGGAATTCGTAATAAGTACTTTTAAAAAGACAGTACATACTGCATCCATCAACTACTCTTAGCACTTTCCATAAACTTTCCACATCCAGATTTAAGAAGATGTTGATCAATGACTTCCTCTCTTTTATTGCTCAAAAATTTCTATTCCAACACGTGTTGGAAATGCATTGCTTCTGTAGAATTTTCTGTCCACAGCAGCAGGATTTTTCTATCCAGTCACTAAACTCTGACCACCAACCCTTCAACTTATAAATAATGTAATCTCTTTTATAAGTTTCAAAAAAACTATGAGTCCCCATGTGTGTTGCTAATAACACTATTCATTTTTGTAAGTATTGGTTAAAATTGACTCTTATATGTATTTCTTGCTATAAGGCCTGATCCAAAGCCCACTGAAGTCAATGGAAAGACTCTTATTTACTTCAATGGGCTTTCGATCAAGCCCATACAGACGTCACTTGGTTAGTAAACTTTATTAAAATTATCTCTCTTCTCTGAGCTTGGCATGAATGCCTTAACACTGGTAAATAAATGTTTTAATTTAGAGCATTTGAAATGGAAGTTCTAACTAGGATACCACAAAGCCTAAAGGGAATTAAGTGTCAGATGCTCAGCTGGGGTAAATCAGCCTAGTTCTTTGACATAAGCAGAATAAATGGAGCTATGATGATTTTCAGTTGAGGATCTGGCATCAAAAGCCACAACTTCTATGAAAAATTGAGCCCTTGCAGAAGTGAGTGGGAGTTTGCCACTGACTTCCATGAAGCCGAGAATTTGCCCAAAGAACATTAAGGGGATGTGGCACACACTGCTACTGTTAGCACTTTAGTGCCTTTCAATGCAGTCCTCTGCAAAGTGCTCTGAGTAAAAAGATGGACACCATCCATGCAAGCATTATTACAGTGCACAATATGTTTGAACTGTTGTCTTTGGGAGTTTCCAGCTGCAGCACAGAGACTTGCATGGATACAATAGTTCAGTTGATGACGCAGACCAGATTAGAAATGGAAGAGAAATAAAAAAAGATTAAGGCATTATGCACAGCTGTGATTAAAAAGAATAAGGCTCTACACTCAACAATAGCTATGCTAGAATATCATCTTCATGTATCAAATGTGAAAATAATTGGAATGCCTGAAAATGAGGAGGGTGTGGATAACTATGAATTTTTTGAAAGATTCCACTTGGTCTATATATATATGTGAAATGATCTTTTACAGTATCTGTTGAGCATGTGTATACTATTTACTTTTCCATACATAAATAGTATGGTGAAGATAAGGTTGCAAGATCCTATCAATGGTTTGAGTTAATATTAACTCTCAAGGATGTAGGAGGCCAAGAAATGAAGGAATCGAAGGAATTATGGGTGTAATTCTCAAACAAGACATCCAAATCATCTTAACTCTGCCCCTAGAGCAACTACATATCTTTTCCTCTTCACATGTACGAGTTATCAGAAATATGCAACACAGTACATTGTTTTTATAACTTGTTTCAAACATACATGTGTCTGATACTAAGGGCTGGTCTACACTGGGGGGGTGGGTGGTCGACCTAAGATATGCAACTTCAGCTACGCTAATAGTGTAGCTGAAGTTGAAGTATCTTAGGTCGATTTACCTGGTCATCCTCACGGCAGTGAGTCGACTGCTGCTGCTCCCCCGTCAACTCCGCTTCCTCCTCTTGTGGAGATGGAGTTCCGGAGTCGATGGGGAGCGCATTCAGGGATCAATTTATCGCATCTAGACGAGATGCGATAAATCAATCCCTGATACATCAAACACTACCCGCTGATCCAGCGGATAGTATAGACATACCCTAAGTGTAATGCTTTCTCACCACATTAGCTTTTGCTTATTTTTCATGTATTTCCTCTAATTTCGTCATATGAAATTTGGAATTGGAGACATACTAATGACAGTTGATAGTGGACTGTCTACTGCCACACTTTATGCTGTAAAGTGCTCCTGTAAAGTAGCTCCTCTTCCCATGAGGAGCTGATTGCCCTTGCAAGATTGGGCCCTTAATGAGCAATGATACTATTCAGTATTCTATTATTTGGCTAATTAAGAATTTGTATTGTTTTGGGCCCTAAAGATGGCTGTAAAGGAGAATAATAAGATTAATCTGAGTTAGGTTCTAAATGTCACATGCATTGATAAGTAGGGCCAGTTAGAAATTGCTTGTCAAAATTATTTTCTGGCAGAAAAAGGGGTTTTGACTGAATAAAATTTTGCTTAAAGTTGTTCATCTTCCACAAAATAATTTTATTTTTTGTTGAAACTTGAACACAAAATATTGTGTATATTTACAAAATACACAGATATATATATAAAATACACAAAATATAGTTGTGTATATTTATGTTACTATAACTCCAGTCTAATAACTTTTTAAATGATCCATAAAAATATTCTGTGACTCAAATAATATAAATCAAGTCTCCCAAAATAAACAAGATGGGTTATCATTTCTACATATTATATAACCCTCAAATATACACACTCCTTAAGCAACTTTGAACTACACTGGCAAAAATCAGTGTTACCCATTAATCCAGTTATGATTATACAATAAAAATCCAAACATGCCAAATGAGATTCAAGATCAATTTCTTATAAAGATAAATAATAGAATCTAGGTCTGGTCAAAAAAATTCTGTTGCAACATTTTTTCAATGAAAAATATCTTTTCCAACTAAATGTAATTTTTTTTACAAAAAAAATAGTTTTAGTAGAAAAATTTCAGAGTTTTAAAATGAAAACTTAAATTTTTCATAGGGAAAAAAGTAATCTCCCAACCAGCTCTACTACAATCACAAATATACTTAGTATAAAATGTAGGGGGTGAAGGGAAATGGGGAGATGAGTCCCTCAGAATTGGCCATTGTAATAATCTTTTGTTTAGATATTCTCAGGACTCATTAATTTTTGGTGAGTTTACTGTATGGTGCCTGTTATAGTTTTGAAACAATAATAGATTGATTCCTATCACTAAAACTACTCTCTGTATGTGTGCGTGTGAGCGTGCACAGGCATGTATATAAACATTTTAAAATACAACAGAAGAGCTGACTCAGTAGAAACACATTACATTCTCTGACAGGGAAACTGAACTTAAGGAGTAACTCAGGAGAGGAGAACTGAGTTCAGGAGTGACCTCAGGACAGCTGCTTCCCTTCCAGATGGAGAATCACAGAAGATGACAGGTGGTCTTCAGGGTGCAGGCTGCAGGCTGCAAATCACCTCAGGTCCCTTTTGACAGCCAAATTTACTGTGCACTAGTTATAAGGGCCTTGCAGCAGACCACGCTTCCTATACTTCCGGCCAGAGGAAAGGTTGCCACAGTAGTGGATGGTAAGAAAAAGGGAGTCTCAAAAATAAGTATTAGTGTATGGCAGAAGTTTTTAAAAAATTGACATTAATTCTAGATAAGCTAATCCAACATAGCATAGTTGAATGCTATTCTCTAAGAAACAGAAAATACTAATAATGTGGCATAATATCTGCTGCTCTGAACAGGAGCACTCCTCTCATGATGTTAACAAATCAGCATGCACGAGGAGGGAGATAGTGGGGAAATTCCTTCTCTCTTCCCTCCCTTTTCTTTTTAAACTTTCTTTTCCTTTTTTTTTTGTTCTGTTCCTCTGTTTCCAATATTATCCTTTTAGCCTTCTTTTCATGTGCCTTTCACAGTAATACATCTAAAGCCGGTTCTCATACTTCCATAACTTCCTGGAACTATTTATCTTCATATAATTAAACACACACACACTGTGAACCCAAAGCTGTGAGCATTGTAAAGTGAATTTTAGACTGACTTCATTGGATGGTGGAAGCACTCAACTTCTTACAGGATCAGGCACATTGTGTAAACTGTGTTTAAAAGTAGTGGAGGATTAGCGCTTATGAAAAGTGTTAAACACAATATGTACCTCACATCCAAGGATTCATTTCCGCTCCATGGATTTACAGTTTAAAGTTTGGACTTATAGTGTATGTTTAAGTTATTATAACAATTCTTAGCTTCTTCATTAACATTCTTTAAATGACACAAAACTATTCAGAGAAGCTATATCACTGAAATTATCTCTATTGCAGATTGTTCTTTTTTTAATGGAATAAGAATTAATGTTACTTATTTCTACTGTGGTGCTAATTGCAGTACAACAATGGTTGCAGAGTACCACTGAATGTTTTGTGTGACTAACATTATAGGAATGGATCCTAAAATCTCTGTCTTTATAGATCTGTGTATCATTGTACAGTACAGAATTGTCATTGACCTGAAGAAGACTGTTTTTATATAAAACCTAAAAGAAAAAAAATGCTGCCTTGAGATGGCAAAGTCTGTGGTCCATAGACACTTTGCAGTACTACTGTTTCATAAGTCTGTAGCTGAACTCCATGATTTCCTGTAAAACAGGCCTTTCAATAGCAAAACTAATTTTTCAAGAAGCTCTAGAATCTCAATTACCTTGGGACAGTGACATCAAGAAAAGTATAGAGTAGTTCCATATTTTGCTACATAATCTTCTTGGTCTAGCCCTGTCAATGTACATCTTAAGCTTTAAGAATATTAATTAATATATTAAGTACCTTAAAAATATTTACATTTTATCAGTCATCTCCTTTAAAGGTAAAAAATATGTAGGCCATTAAGGAATGCATTCAAGAAAAAAGGAAGTTCAATTTTTATTTACTCAATTTCTAAACATCTAGCAGCCAGGAAAGGGAGTATGAGGTGGAGCAGGAAGGATGAAAAAGACCCCACAACGGTACAAAGTGACTGGAAGAAATAGGATCCAAATACAGAGGGGATGTGTACGGTATTGTAAATTAGATGCCTTTACACTCAGATTCTTTTACACTCAGCTATACTTACATTCTGAGGAGCTGGAAGAAGGTATAAAAGTGCATGTTGAAGGAGTTTGGGGACAACTTTAACTTATGCCTCTTTACACACTTCTGTTTGGTATATACATTGCTTCTACTTAGACTCCCTTACATATTGGTAATATGGATGCAAGAAGCTTCTTGGGGCTCTAATGTGTAAGATGGTCTAACTTACATCTCATCTAAACCTGACCCAGAGTCCAAGTCCAGAGAAACACTGAGCTCCTCTTCACTGATAACCTCATCTTCTTTTTGCTGCACAGACATTCACACAAACCATTGGTTTATGAAAGTATGTGTTAATTAATTACAGACAATACATGATTGCTTCAGTTACCTGATCTTTAATGATATATTATGACAGCATGAATAATTTGTAACAGAGTTTTCCTCCCCACCCCAATGGACAATAAAGGGCATCAGAGAGAATCCCTTTGTACAAAGTGTGACAAAGCTCCAAGTCTGTACTTGTGGGTCCTGCGCTTCCTGGCAGATTTAGGGGCCTCAGAAACTCATCTAGGCCCCAGAGTGACCTCCCTTTCTCAGTATAATTGGCAAGAGTCACCACCTAGTGAGTTACCTTCATCATAGGCCAGTATGGAAGATGGAAAAGGGGAGAGCTCGGGCCCGCCCTCTACTCCAGGCTCCAGCCCAGGGACCCTAATAGTATCAGCTAAGATGGCTGACCTTTTATCCACAAAACACAATACAATTCCCTGGACTACTTCCCCACAGCAGTCCCTGCTTCTTCAAACTCCACTTCACCCTTACCTCAGGGCCTCCTTCCTTCTGGATGATATGTTGTCCACCACTCAGTCTCACCAACAGCACAACCTCCTTCCACAGCTCCTGACACCCACAGCCCACCTGACTAACTGGGAGGTTTTTATCTGGTTTCAGCCAGTCCCTGATTGGCTTCAGGTGTCCCAATTAGGCTAGCTGTTTCTACTCCTTTCTAGAAGGTTCTTAATTGACCCCACGTGTCTTGATTGGTCTGGAGTAGCCTTTGTTTGGCTATCCAGGGAACAAGGACCTGTACATCCTGAGGCTGATATACCTGCCTTCCAGCACTCTCCTATGTCCTTCTGGTCTGACTCCGTCACAAAAGACTCAGAATGGCAGGCTATCCTATATAACATTTCATGGTAAGCAACTGGATCATTACTATCTTCAGCCAATGCTATGTCTAAATTTGATTCGGTTTTTCATTTTGTAAAATTTCATGAGCCTCATGGTTTGCAAATAGTTCGGAGAATTATATGCCCACCCTTTGACATATCTGAAAGGAAGGATAGTTGTGTCATTACAGGGCTGGGAGCCAGGAGATCTGGGTTCTCTTCCCAGCTGCGTCACAGACTTACTTTGTGTCTTGAACAGGTTGCTTAGCTCCTTTTGCTTAATTCATTAATATTGATAATGCCTGAGATTACTGAATGTAATGTGCCTTACAAATATGAAATAGTATTATTTATATGACTGACAGCTGGCTGAAATAACCTCTTAGATCAAAACCTGAGGAATAAAAAGAGTAGAAAATAATTCTGTTATTCATTTGGAACTATTCTTCAAAAAATAGTTTGACACACTCTGAAGGTGCTTGTTATCTCTACAGAGAGTCGGCAGTGAAATTGATCAGTTATTACAAAGCTGACCTCTCTTTTTGCCTTCTTCTTCCACAAATCATTGTCCGTATGGCTCTTAAATTTCTTAAGCAAAGTAAGCAGTCATGGGATCAGAGGGAAGGTCCCATCATGGATCAGTAGCTGGTTAAAAGATAAAGGGAAAGATGTAGGAATAAGTGATCAGTTTTCACAATAAATAGCAGGGTCCTCCCAAGGATCTGTATTGGGACCTATGCTGTTGGACATATACATACATGATCTGAAAAAGGGAGTGGACAGTGAAGTGGCAAAATTTGTAGACAATACAAAATTACTCAAGATTGTTAGGTCCAAAACTGACTGAAGAGTTACTAAGGGGATCTCATAAAACTGGGTGACTGGGCAACAAAATTGCAGATGAAATTCAATAATGATAAGTACAAAGTAATTCACACTGGAAAAAATTATCCCAGCTATTCATACATGGGGTCTAAAGTAGCTGTTACCACTCGAGAAAGAGATCTTGGAGCCATCATAGATAGTTCTGTGAAAACAGCTGCTCAGTGTGCAAAGGCAGTCAAAAACACTAACAATATTAGGCACCATTAGGAAAGGGATAGATCAGGGGTTTTCAAACTTCATTGCACCACGGCTCCCTTCTGACAACAAAAATCACTTCACAACCCCGGGACGGGGGAGCAAAGCGTGAGCCCACCCAACTCCCACCGCCCTGGGTGAGGGGCCAAAGCCTGAGCCCCACTGCTTTGGTGGGGGGACAAAGCTGAAGCTTGAGGGCTTCAGCCTCAGGTAGGGGGCCTGAAATCTGAGCCCTGCCACCCTGGGCTGAAGCTTCATCTTTGGCTTTGGCCCTGGGCAGTGGGGCTCAGTCTTCAGTCCCAGGCCCCACCAAGTTCAAGCTGTCCTTGGTGATCTCATTCAAAAGAGGTTGCGACTCACTTTGGCGTCTGAACGCACAGTTTGAGAACCACTGGGATAGATAAGAAGACAAGTGATGACACTATAAATCCATGGTACACCTACACCTTAAATTCTCCATATAGTTCTGGTCATCCTATCTCAAAAAAAGATATATTAGAACTGAAAAAAGTACAAAGAAGGGCAACAATAATTGTTGGGGTATGGAAAAGCTTCCATATTAGGAGAAACTAAAAAGACTGGAATCGTTCATCTTAGAAAGGAGGCGACTAAATGAGGTTATGATAAAAGTCAATGAAATCACGACTGGTGTGTAGAAAATAAATAAGGAAGTGTTATTTACCCCTTCACATAACACAAGAACTAGGGGTCACCCAATGACATTAATAGGCAGCAGGTCTAAAACAAACAAAAGGAAGTAGTTCTTCACTAAGTGCACAATCATGGGATGTCTGAAAGCCAAAAGTAAAACTGGATGAAAAAAAGAATTAGATAAATTAATAGAGCATAGGTCCATCAATGGCTATTGGCTAAGATGAGCAGGTGCAACCCCATGTTCCAGATATCACTAAATCTCTAACATCAAGAAACTAAGATTGGATGACAGGGAATGGCTCAGTTGACAATTGTTCTGTTAATTCCCTCCCGAGTATCTAGCAATAGCCACTGCTAGAAGACAGGATATGGGGCTAGATGGACCACTGGTTTAACCCAGTATGGCAGCTCTTCAATTCTTTTATACAATGGATGATAGAGAAGAGACATCCATACATAGTTTCTGAGCTTGATTGTTTAAAATCTTTCTGGAAGCCAAAGAAAGACCATAATACAAAATACAAACTTTTGTGTCAACCTATATCAGAGGACAAAGGGTATCTATGATTTGGGCCATTAGGTCTTGGGTTAAGCAGTGTAATGGTTAATCTGGTTCTGGGACAAAAGTGCCTATGCTGGTACTTTAGAATAAAACACAAACAGAAAAGGGGCTAATTATCAGCATTGTGAAGCAATGGAAGCAGGAAACAGTACAGTTTGTCTGCCTGCTCCATTCCATGATTAGAACCAAAACTACATACCCTACACTCAAACTTCATGTTAAATAGGCTGTGCCTAATGACTGACTACAGTGAGAGAAATCCTGAGAAACACAAGTAAGATCTTTAGATTGTTAATACTTCCTCAATGAGGGAAAACAAAAAACCCACCCTAACTATTCACTTACCTTGCAAGATATAAACTGTATATTAGGATTCTATCAAACTTCTAAATATTGTAAGATATTATGCCTTCTACAGATTAGATGAAAATTTACTTAAACAATTCTTACAGTTTGACAGAATTTACTCCAGCTTCCTGAATAGCCGTTTGATTTCAAATTATAACAATCTTGACTTTTCATATAAGAGGAATGAGTTGCTAATATCAAGCAAAGACATTTTGAAGCATTACGAAAAAAAATCATTGGCAACCTGTGGGGTTTAGTATAGATGAAAAAGAAATATTTTAAAAATATCATCTAGTATTTAGCATAACTGCTTTCTTTTCTTTTTTGTTCTCACTGCAAAAGTCAAACAAAAGGAACAAAAATAATCATTGTTATACCAGTTTATTTGCAAAATATTTAAACATATGTTTCTCAGTATTAGCTTGGTTTCTCTGGAAAGACTTGATCTGTTTGAGAGAGAGAGGTGATACAGTGTGACAAACCTAATGAATTGACTTTTAGGAAGGAAAAAAGCAGAACAATTTATTCTTCCGCTATATCTCTCATCCTGTACAGAAAAGTCAAAGTTTCAAAATTGAAAAATAGTATAAGGATTTCTAGAAACATTAAGGGCTACTGTGCCAGGACTGCTACAGTGCTAATTAAGGTCTCTAAAACAAACTTCAAGGCACTTGGTATTAACAACCATGCACATTGATGCACAATAGGGTCCTAATTCTGTTGTCACTGTTCTGATGCTATTTGAGCATAATTCTGTTGAAGTCAGTGTGCCAGACTCCACTTTTAGATACTCTGCATTTAGACCAGTGTAAGTCCACAGACATTAATAGCATTACTCTGGATTCACACAGATGTAACTCAGAGCTGAATTTGGTCCAGTGGAGTAATTCAGTATGCTGTTGGTCAAGAGGATTAATAGCACATAGACTCAAAGGACATTTTAGAAAGGTGGGAAGACAAAAAGCTGATGTATAGTAAACTTGTCCACAGTTTTGATTTAGTAGCTCTCTGCAACCCTTCAATGAGAGTGAAAGGCAGTCAGCATTTTGCAGGGGGCTGGTAGCACCCCCCAGTCTCTTAAGTTTCAATTAAATATTTTGTAATGCCTTTCCAAAATTATTAAAGGATAACTAAAGATTATAGAATCAACTAACGGATGTGTGCTTTAAATCTATTTGGAAAAAGGGATGAGTATTACTAGCCTGGAGATCAATTTAACATCTGTATTTAAAATATCCCTGGAAACATTAGGCCTATAAGCTTTACACAATCCATGGAGAAGATTCTTGAAACAGGAATTACCCAGAGAATATATATTATTTGGAAAGTTATAATATACATAAAGACAGGCAATATTGATTGTGCAACATATCCTGCAGAGTTTATTGTGTTAGTATCAAAAGTATTGGCAGGGAGATGCTATTACTGTATTTTACCAGGACTTCATGAAAGTTTATGAAGTAGATTGAATAAAAAGAAACAATCTAACAAAGGTTCTGTTGTATTAATTTAGATGGAATAACTGGGCCAACGGTGTTAACATAACACTGTTTAGTGCTGGACAGTGACTGAGTTAAACAAGATGTGGGATTTGATATACAGAGACCTCAGCTTGCTTAGTACCATGGTTAATACACCACTAAAAATCTTTTAAAACCTTTTATTAAAGATACAGAAATGAAGGAAAAACGGTTAAAGTATTTGAAATGTAACAACATTTTCATTTTAAGAACACTTCCCTTTAGCTGGAGAGAGTTTTAGGAAGAAAATTCTCCAGTCTCGTAGATGGTACCAAAGATGGTAATTGTCCTTTTGGGGAAAAGAGAAGAAGTTAATTGAGATGGGCTAGAGTTGTTGCTGTTAAAGTTCAATTGCATGTCACCTCAGGTGGTAGCTGGGATTCCGCTGGAACTGCTAGAGGTGGCAATGTTATCTGGGTCCCTGTCTTTGGGTCCTGGGGTCTCAGGAGGCATTTGGAGTAGCAGCCATGTTGGTGAAACTTACTCCAATAACCTCCACATGTATTTCTCTTCCACATGTTCTTTCTTAAGGAACCACAAAAGGAACGGAGGGTGCAATAGCTCATCCCCTCATTATTTTATCCACCAGTTTGGCCTAATATCTGACACACTTTGGTTAATTAATTTCTGATTCCACTTTTTCTGTTTTTACCAAGCATGATTTCAACATGGTCCTTAAATTATTCAACTTAGCCTTTTTGTTTGGACTAATTTACTCTTTCTGTCTGGTTCTTTTGCATTTGTTTATAACATTTATTATTGAAAGCAACTTGTCTTGCCTTCTGTTAACATTTGTTATTATAGGCTATTTTAACATTTTATGAACCTTCATATTGATCTCACAACTAAAGTAAATTTGTAGGGCCAATTTCCCAACAGTTCCTATCTTTGCAGATCTGGCAGAGTAGATGCAGAGATCAGAATTTGTTAGCTACATCTGTCTCCTGAAATCCATGTGTCCAACTCAACAAAAAAACAGCCCATAAAATATATCTTATTTTGCTGCAATCAGTTTAACAAACTCTTTCCACTTGAATGGATTACATCAGGCTCTAATCTCATTTCTCATAGCAATTCTGGATCATCTGGTCAAAGTAATGGTTCAATTTTGATCTCGTTCAAGATATAATGTCATCAACTATCTTCTAAAATCTCTTTTTACTCCCATTGTGCTGTAGCTGTGTTTACAATACAGTGTGCAGTGATATGAGCTCATACAAAATATGCAAAACAAGACTACATCCCTAGACTTTTATACCTTTTAGATGTATGTATATGAGCCTATAACATCATGTCTTTCACAAATTGATTTAATTCTTCCTT
Organism: Dermatemys mawii; assembly: GCA_007922305.1. Taxonomy (NCBI): domain Eukaryota; kingdom Metazoa; phylum Chordata; order Testudines; family Dermatemydidae; genus Dermatemys; species Dermatemys mawii. Next base: position 1,963,918 of record ML677364.1, on the reverse strand, counting down.
GAGCAAATAACTGCGTAAATGACACATTCATACCATATAGCCCTTCAAGTTACTCCAGGATTATTGGCAGATATATAGAAGATTTATTGCTGCTAATGATGAGACAGGTGTCATAGAAATCAGGATATCTTCATGTTGCTTTATACATTTGTGTAGAATATAGTCTGTTATTATTGGAGGTAGGTATGGTAATTTTTGCAGAGTGTAGTAGGATGTGTCAGGCATGAAGTCTGCTCAAGATTTTCTCCTTTTGAACGGTCACTTTTTCTGTTGAATTGATACACTAAATCATTTTGGTTTTTTCTAATTTTCCACATATAGTCTATTGAGGCAAGTTAATTTTAGGTCCATCGATGGTGCTAGCAGCAAAAATGATCATTTCCTTTTGGCATGGACTATGGATAAACATTCACTCCCATACTGCTGGACCTCACAGAAGTGTTGAATATTATCACCCATGAGATGCTATTGCTGCACCTCAAAACTCTGGCAGTGAACATTAAAATGTGCAGCTCTGGTTCAGATCCTTCCTCTTGGAACAATCTCAGCAGTTTGTAATGGGCATCTGCACCTCCACCTCTAGAGATCTCACTTGTGAAGTTATACAGTGTTCTGTCCACATTCTTAGTTTCTTCAACATGTATCTACAACCTTTAATGAGATCACGCAACATTCGGGCTCTAAATACCTACACTATGAGGGTGGCATGCAACTCTACTTATCTTTCACAGTAAATGCTAACAGTACCACCTCCCAGCTTTCCCAATGTCTAAGTAAGATCAGTGTTGGGATCAATAGTAACTAAGGGCATCTAAACCAGATCAAAATGTTAATGGGGAGAGAACATTTCAAAGAACTAAGCAAAACTCTAATATCATCAATCAAGGAGGCCAAAAGAGTTCACAGCATCTGGATCCTCACAGGCTGTGTTGCTACTGGATTTTCAAATAGGCACAGACAGATACATTTTGTTCCACCCACCACCGGCCAAGAAACTAGGCTCTGTCCTATCTTCTACCCACTTCGCTGTAGAGATCCAGGTATATGTGACTTTCAGGCTCAACTAATGCAGTGTGCTGCACTTAGAAATAACATCATCATCTCCAGGGGAACACAAAACTTCAATATGGTTCAAAATGCAGCAGCCTATCTATTAAATAATGCACACAATACAAATACATCATCCTATGACTCCAGATGTTACACTTCACATCCAGGAAATACCAGACCAAATTCAGGATTCTGGTCCTTCAAAACCCTCAAAGGGTTGAATCTAGGCTACTTCAGGGACTCAGCTCTTTCTATGTAACTGTGACCTTTCATGATAGCCGCATTCCTCAGGAGGAAATATGAGGCCCTATCTACATAAGAGAAATTGACATCAATGTAACAACACTGTGCAAGCCCTAATATAAAAGTTTTGCACTGATGCAAACCATGCCTTATGCTTGCACAGCTTATTTTGGTATGTTACCAGATTACACTGCAGTAGTGTAAACTCTGCACCTATGCAGCATGTCTACATTTAAACCATCAATGTCATTACATCAGTGCAAATTTCCTTAATGAAAAGAGGCCGTCTGATTCGTGAGAGTGGGAGACACAGCTTTCTCTGATGGGCGAGCAACAGCTTTGGAACTCTCTTCCTCAAGAGTTTAGTATAATCATGAATCTCACTGCCTTCTGATTGGAGCTTAAGATTCCACTCTTCTTCATAGCTTTCCCACAATAATAATGTTAGTAATAAAATATATCTCCCTTCCTTCCCAGATGGGTGAACGAGAGAACCAAACACCAATATTAATTTGATGACATAGTGGACCCATTTAATTCCATAAAATGCTCAACACCAAAGTAAGGAGCAAAATAGAAATGCCTAGATAAATTAGGTAGGTGTGATATCAGCCATCAACAAGGCTTTTAAAATTAAGACAGTTAAGGGATTTCTGAAACAATTGCCTCACAATTGTTACTCAAAGAACAAAGCTAAGAGATTTTACTCACCTCCTTTGCCAAAACCTCATTCAGAGGTACTTATGTTTCCCACTTCCTGAATTTTTTAGTGATGGTCTAAGTCAACCCAAGAAAGGAGACCAGCTTCATCAGATTCCCAGGGTAGCATTGCTGATTGGTGGGAATCTGTCTGGTCAGGATGGTGTCTGTTTCTCAGGTGGAAATCTGATCCCCGTAACTAGACTGCAAACAACCATCCAGTAAAAGGCAATTTGTTAGTCATAGGGAAGGTGGTCAAAAGATGTCATCGGTCACAGTCTTCTATGGCTGCCTTTTGTGTTCATGAAATGTTGACAGAAACATGATCAGCAATTCCTTCTACTTAATGTATAATGCCATTACGTATGAAGCACCATATACATTTAAGATACTTTATGAGTGATATTTAATCATAGTAATATTAAGACACATCAAAACACATTTAATTATTGCACAGAGATGCTGCATTTGCAAATGCAAGTCATTCATTCTAATAGTATGGTATACATATGAAAATACTAAAATCACCTTCATCTTGAGACATTTTGGGGATTTTTTCCATAAAAAAGAACTTTTAGAGCAAGTTGTTAGGTGTGGAAGACAAAGTAAAACTGTGAAGTTTCCTTATTTGTTAGCAGCCAGATTGCTCCTTCCTATTTCTGATATCAAAACCCCACAGAAACTGGATTGACACATTATTTTGTGGCACTAGAAGATTTATAACTGCTCCAATTTAGTCAGTGTGAATGCCACCCATCTCTGCTATAGCTACACGCAGTATAAGCAAACAATATACTATATTTAAGAGGAGGTTTCTGACTTTGAAGACATATGGCAACTCTTCTTGAAGTCAGAAAGAAGAACTGGCATCTAGTACTTGTACTCCTTGCCAGGAAGACAGATTGTACTTTTCTGAGTATACTGACAAATGTCCCTTCTCACTGTGGTTTTGCCTTTTTTATATTACTGTACCATTATTCTTTTCCTTTTGTAGTGCACTATGTAATTTGGATTACTACATTCTTAGGCCATTCTAAAATTTTGTTTTATCTTTGGAATGGTTTAGAAAATGATCAGATGTTAATTATCCTTTCACATATATACATTTATCAGTAAAAATATACTTAAAGAAACATCGCCCATTGTGGTTAGATAAGCAATATAAATGGTATAAATATAAAAGGTAATAAAACAGTATGTACAACCAGAAATAAACCGCAACATTTCTTTGTAAGTTACGTTTTTAATAAGAATTCTGAGCTGACTCTTGTGGGCTGCCATTTTACATTTGTGATGCTAATGTGTGGGAACCCAATGTTTATAATTAGTAGCTGTTTTCCTTTATAATCTGCTCTAATAGTCTTTTAACACAAAAGAACTTCTATGAGTATTTGCCTTGGGATTTTTATTATTTCAAGCAGGGCATTTGTTACTGTAGTATAAATGTAGTCTTATTCTAAAAAGGTAGTTGAACGAACAAACTGCCTCCTCTCCTCTTCCTAAAAGTAGGAAAACATAAATGGCCACATACTACCTCTGTGTGTGTTTTTTCTCCAAGGAATAGGAAACTCCAGGAGTTCTCATTTCCTCTTTCAAAGTGGAGCAGAATTTTCCCTCTCTCTCACACCCATGGAACTGGCAGGTCACTGTACTCTCTGAACCTGCATATCTTGGGCTGTTCATGTGTCCAGTATCATTTTCATGGAGGCCCACAGCTTCCACACTTTTCACTTGCCTCTTTCTTCCCCATGGCAGCACTGATCATCTCATGTGACCTATGTTGTAATGAAATTCCCTGCTGATGTCACAACAAAGCTCTAGTACCACTCCTGCAGTTGTGTAAGTGGGAGTTACTGCTACAGCCAGAAAAAGCTTCCAAGGAGATTTCAAGCGAAGCATATTCTGCAGCTCCTTGGCTCTGTCCCCACAGAGCCATAAAGCCGCTGTCCCTACGTATCTGCCTGGTATCTGCCCATATGTTCAGAGTCAAACTGACTGCCATATTTGGGGTTAAGAAGGAATTTTCACTCAGGTCAGAGTGATGTTCTGTGGCTTGCAATGTGCAGGTCAGACTAGATGATCATGATGGTCCCTTCTGACCTTAAAGTATGTGAGTCTATGAGCCCCCAACCTAATCTGTGGCTCCTAATCTGCCATATGATACTTACTATGTATGCAGCCCAAATATTTCTGTCATGGGCAAGATCTTAGCTACAGATTATTTAAAGAGCAATACCATAACTCCAAAGAGGACATGAAACTTAAAAATGAATGAAATAGTGCTTTGCCTGAAAATTCTATGTGTGCTCAGTGCTTGTTTTTGTCATGTAGCTAGCTTACATCTAAAAAGGAGGTGGAGTGAACCAACATCACAGTCTGTCAGCTTTCACAGTCACTCCATGGGACGACAGTTTCTGATCCTCAAAATTGCTCTTCAGTTTAGAATGTATCACTACCACCCCTGGGTTGAATTCTGTCATTTTGTAGTTAGTTACACAAAAAGCGTGCTCAGGGGAGTCGGTGGAGCAAAGGTAAGCTGGGGCAGGAGGGCACGGGGAGGGCGTCCGCAGTAACTGGGGGAGAGGGTCGCAGGAGAACTGCTCCCTGCCCCAGCTCACCTGCGCTCCGCCTCCTTCCCTGAGCATGCTGCCCTGCTATAATTCTCCTCCCCTTCCAGGTTTGCTGGGCCAAACAGCTGATTGGCACCCCAAGCCTGGGAGGTGGGAGAAGTGGAGCGGCGCTGGCGTGCTCAGGGAAGGAGGTGGAGCCAAGGTGAGCTGGGGCGGGGAGCTGCCGCAGGGGGGAGCGCTCCCCAGGTGGCTGGGAGCTGCCGCCGGGGGTGGGGGGCTCCCCGGGCGGTGGAGAGCTGCTAGGGGTGGGAGGCCAAGGGGCATGATGGGGTAGGGAGCTGCTACAGGGCTCCCCAGCCGGGAGCCGCCAGGTGGAAATTTCGCCTAGGGCTTGAAATATCCTTCCAATGGCCCTGAATGGCTCCACAGAGTTTAAATTAGTACTTGTTCTCCTGCCCAAGTCAAGCATCAGGGGACCAATGTGCTGAGCACTCTACAAACACAACAAAAGATTGCCTGTGCTTCAAACATTTTATATTCTATAGCCTCAATCCTAACACAAACTTCTATTTTACTACTGAAATTTACTACTGGGAGTAGTTCCATTGAAGTCACTTGTGGTAGTAAAATTAAGCATGTACATAAGTGTTTGCAGCATTGGGATCTAAGCAGACATATCTTCTGCTTTTGACTTGTAATTCAGCATTAAATAAATTTCTCTTTCCAACTCCATTTTTATTTAACAATGGATTTACTTTTATCTTTACTTTCACTCTCTAAAAGTGGAAAGATATTTAATAGACATGTGTGACTTCACAGATACAAATTTAGATCCTTTTAAAAATACATGCTAACATTTTAAATTATTGCGTGTATCAGATCAATTGCAGAGGATGAGTTAGTACAAAAACTAGGATTATACAATATGTACTTTGAATCACTTGAATGGATCCTCATTGAAGAGGGCTCTGCACAGGCAAGAAGATGGTGCATGTAGATAGGATTGCAGGGTCAGAGCCATTGCCTGGAAAGGAAAAGCATCAAAAATAATTTCATTGAGATATTTAAGATTGGGTAAGTCACTGTAAACGTCATGAGCCTCACCTTTTGACTCCTTACCCTAGCAAGAGAACAAGAATAAAATCAACCAACCAATGAATTTAGAACATTTTTTTAAAAATATACCTTCTTTGCAGCACATTCTCAGGCTGTGGAATTTGCTGCTGCAGTAGGTCATCAGGTTAAATACTGGACAATCTTATCACTCCTAATGGGCCAAATCCTTCTCCTTTAATCCATACACGTAGTTCTATTGACTTCACTAAAAGTACTTGTTTGCGAGAGACAGCAGGATTTAACTGAATAGTCGTATGTTAGCTGTGCCAGATAAAATAACAAATGCAATCAAGTCTTTTGCTTCGGAGCATGCAGTACGCTGTTTACTTAAGAGGTTAGTATGGAAGGATTTTCCATTCACCATTTCATAATTAGGTCAGAGCATTTTCAAGCAACAGATACTGACTGCTAGAGGTAAAGGGTCAGAGATGGACTTATTGTCTTCTCCAGCATTGCAAATGTTTTGCCCAGTGTAACTGTAGTTTATTCTGTAAGTGTATATTATAGGTCTCTTACATGTGGGTATTGAGAAAATAGGCAAAAAGCCGCAGAAAAAATGTGAAATATTTGAACTCTTCTTAACCAAGCATGCAAACGATTGCCCCTCTCCTCAGCCACAACGTTGTAAATTATACATTAGTGGTATGAATTACAAGCCATGTTTCTGTCTGGACTGAACTTGGATATCCATTTCTAAGTATTTCAGAATAAAGGTTGCTAATAGAAACCATTCTTAACAATAGCAATAGCCCATGGTTTCCTTTAATTTTGTAAGGATTTGCATCTTTTGACCCTTTCAGAGGGGAAAATTACTAAAATCAAACTTTGCAAATGGAATCCTGAGATCCAGAAAACTATAGGTTTTAGTGGCATTTAGTAAAGAAACCCTTCTTAGAAAAAAAATAAGTTGCCAATGAGCTGGATTAAGGCCTATGCACTATAGACAAGTCTAGAGTAATTCTTGTGCAGTCAAGTAATGATGCCAGAATCTCATCCCTCATTAAAAAAGACTTTCTAGCTCTGTTAATTGCAAACAAAACCTTGAAAGTGACCTGAGTATAATGTCATCAGTGCGGTTATGAGCAGGACTTGATTGCCCCCTGGCTTGCTGGAGGGAGGGGACCACCTCTGCTGCTCCCAACTCTCCTGAGGGAGGACCTCTTCTGTAATTTCTGCCATTCTCTAGGGGAGGGGACCCAAGATGTCACGCCTCTCTCTTTATGTGGGAAAGCCCCCTGCTGTCACCCCTGCCACTCACGAGGGTGTCACCGCTCCTTGCCAGGCTGGCATTCTCTCCACAGCTCACTCTCTCACTCTTTTGGTCTCTGCCTTACTCTCCAGTGAGAGAGGAAGACTGAGTGGTGGAAAATAGGCAATAATAAATATGGGATATGGAATAAATGAGGAGGGAGAGAAAATGAATGTGTAGATGGAATGAGAGAGGGATAGAGTAAGAGTAGGAGAGTCTTCACTCAGAGATGTTACATTTCAGTGTAGGTAGCCATTTGTTCTGCACACAACCAAGAAGGAACGCTGATCCTCACCTCACCCCTTGGCACAGGAATGGTTGGGAGAGCTACTTCCTCCTTCCAGCATGGTTCCTGCACGTAGGTTGATTAGGGGGAGCACACCTATACCACTCTGCCACCTTGGTAGAGGTCTCTTGCTGCTGCCATTCCATCCTGGTTTTGTTTGAGTGGTGCTGGGTATATAGGGAATCCTGCACTCAGGTGGATGGAGGATGAGTCCTTTCTTCTCCTGGATGGACCCAAGATCACCTAGAGACAAGGAGTAGGGAGGAGACCCAAGGACTACAAGGCGTAGGGAGGCCCAACCTACCCAAAAGGAAATGATGGCAGATCCCCCACCCAGAAGATCGCATTTCTGGATGCCCTAGCTGCCAGGACCCCTCGTGGTGTGATGGTGTGGAGATCAAGGCTATGGCAGGGATCGGACTAAAGGGAGCGCATGTGTTGGTGAGTCTGGGGATTGCCTTAATCTGACCCCAATTCCGCCAATTTTACTCACTTCGAATAGCCCCTTGATACCCCAGTAGTCTCATTAAAACCAATGGACTAGTGGCGGAAATGAGCATTACTCAGCAGGAGTGAGGTCTGCAGAGCTGGGCTGAGTCTTAATAAATGAGAACTAGCTGAAGTTAAATCATCCATCCTCGTTTGGGCGGAGCAGGTGAACTGCGCGTTGAATATGCATGAAGGAGCAAAACCACCATCCACTTGAGGTTCCGTTCACCCTGCTAGTCCAGTCATGTGGATTTTAGGTATGTGAACAGATTAAAAATCACAGCCATGTTCCAGCAGGGCTTTTCTCGGCAGTTACCTCCCGGAGCCCACTCAGAACCGCTTTGAAAGGGAACACGATGCCTCCCGGCTTGATTTCCTCCTCCGCCTCCTCCTGATGCATCAGCCTCGCCAGCAGCTCCCGCTGCTTCCCCCCGCCCCCGCCGAAGGACCGGGGTTTACCTTTCCGCTAACCAGACGCTCGAGCACAGCCGCCGCCTGGCGCTCACAAGTTGGGCTCGTGGAAGCAGGTGCCCGGCGCGGCCGCTTCCCGCGCCTCCCGCCTCTACAGCCCCCGGGACCCCAGCGCCGGCCCGGGCCGGGAGTGCGCTCGCCCCGCGCGCTTGAGATTCCGCCTTCCCCCGGCGGCTGGCGAAGCAGCATCTCCCCGGCGCGGAGCCGGGCGGCTTCGCCTTGTCCTCCAGCTCTTTGCAGCTCGTCATTTCCGCCGGGCTCCCGGCCGTGCGGGAGCAAGAGAGGAGCGTGGAGCCGAGGCGGTGCGGGGGCGGGGGCGACACCGTGGCTGAGCCCCAGCGTCGCGGTTGCCTGGTTAGCCGGCCTCTGCCTTCGGAGCAGTCCCGGGATCGCTCGGGAGCAGCGGGGGCGGGAGGCCGGAGGCGACGGAGCGTGAAGCAGCAGCCGCCGCCGCCTCCCCCGCCTCGCCGAGCCTGCACCATGAATTGAAACCCCGAGAGAGAGGCAGAGGCAGAGCCGGCGAGCGGGGGTTTGGCGGGGTCCCCTCCACTGGCGGGCTCGGGCGCTGCGGCTCGCCGGGTGCGGGGCTGCTGGGAAAGCGACTACGGCAAAAAGCAGCCTCGACCCTTCTCCCGCCGCCGCCCCCTCCCACTGCTCGGCTGCCCGGGAGGACGAGGGGAGCGGGGCAGCGCGTCTCCGCCCGCCAACGTCCGCGATGGCTCTCATCATGGAGCCCGTGAGTAAATGGTCTCCGAGTCAAGTGGTGGACTGGATGAAAGGTAACTAGCGGGGCCAGGCTGGGTGCTGCTATCCCCGAGGTCCCCGGCCCCGCTGTGGGATGGGCAGCCTCCCCTGCCTGCATGTGTCCGAGCTGGGGTAACCGGGGTGTCACGCACGCTGGGCTGATTGCCCCGGGCCAGCTGGTGGCGTGTGGTGCGGCGGAACCTGCCCCCCGGGTCCGCAGCCCCCGAGGGCGGGATCCGTGTCCCGCGCGCTCTGGTCCACGCGAGTCTCCGGCTGAACCCGGGTGGACGTTTCTCAGCGCCCGGTCCTGCCGCTGCCCCTCCGCCGGCAGGTGCTGCTCGCCGCGGGCAGCGCTGGGGCTGGAGAGCGGCCCGTCTGACCCCAGTGTGCTCGGCGGGGCTCGCCGCCACTCAGCGGGGCCGGGGCCGATGGGGCGCTGCGGGGAGAGAGCCTGGTCCATAGGGATCCAGTTCTCTCCGTCCCCTGTCATCGGGCAGGGATATGATCCGCCAGCCTCTTCCTTTCACTCCTGCAGCGGCCGGGGACTTGCCTGGCTCGCGGCTCCGAGTTGCCCTTCCCACCCCTCCGCTCTGGCGAGTCATTGCTGCGTGACCCTCCGCAACTTCTGCCCACCGGCCCCGCCTGTCCGAGCCGGCGATCGCCACAGCTGCCCCCTGGTCCGCACACGCCGGTCCGGGTTGCCGGTTTCCGCGGTGGGGCGAGCGGCGCGGCGTGTTTGGCGCGGCTGGGCGAGGGCGCTTGGTTCCCTCTCCGCTCCTGGTACAGCCAGAGCCATCAGGCGCCTCCAGCCCCGGTTGCCGGTGGAGTATTTGCTTATAGACGATCGGTATGTGGTGGCTGTACAGCCGGGGAGAGCAACAGTTCCCTTATCTCTCCCCCCGCAACACTTCATCCATTTACATCGGTAGGGAGGGACGCTAGGTCCTTCCAGTCTTTTAAGCCGTTTTCCTGTTTTTTATTGAGAGTGAATGTCATTTGCACCCTTCTTTCCACATTATAAGGCTCTTCTTATATATGTTGTGACACTGCCTGACCCCTCAATCCACAACCTTTGTAACGCGCATAGTGTTTGCCTGCTCAATGATGGCTGTATGTACAGGAATGGAAGCAGTGTAGTTTAACACCCCCTCCACCCCCCCCAACCGATGATGTATTTCATACACTGTAATTTACATACTTTAAGATTCAGTACCTATGTTCAGAAGGAAACTGGGTCGATTGTTTTCAAAATTAACTCCCAGTACTTGAGCATGAAAATGGATCTTTTTTTTTTATTGCTTAGCTGGTCCAATTAAAAAAAAACACAACAGATTACACATTTGAGCTCAGGCTATTCTTGACAGATGGGATATGAAATGACTCATATAATACAAGTTTAACATAATGTCTGATGTTAATTAACAGAGATGACTGATTTAAATGCATGCTTTAATCATTGTATTTTGTTTTCAGAGGATTAAAACTCTCTGAAAAAGCAAAAAGCAAGATCTACCATATGAGAGAGATGTAATCAGTCCATTTTTAGTCAGGAGTTTCATCTCTTGGGAGCAGGATAAGAAGCCCCCCCTTGAATGAAGCACTGAAAATCAATATTTTGCTATAAATTGTATTTCATTGTATAAAACAGTGCCTATCTAAACCCTAGATGCTAGTAAAAGTTTTAAAGCTTTCTGGTCATAATATGAGCTGCATTATTTATATTGACCTGGAACTCTTTATGGAACTGTATTTATTCACCCCACATCTCAAGCCTTTAAAAACAAACCTCATCCAAATAGGAATTGAGCTCTAACATGTTTTTGTATTGCCTTATATGCTGATACAGTTTTAAAACTCTAATTTAAAAACCAGAATTTTTAGTATTTCTAATCTAGGCTGCAGCTGTGATTTGAATAAATCACACCTAGTATTATGTATCCTTTAATAAAGACAGCACAAATGGATGAATATGACTTTTGAACAACTGCTACATTGTGGGAGTTCTTCATAACATGTTGCGTCCTACTAATGTGACAGCGTCATCATCCTTAAAATTTGAGGCACATAGCATATGTTTTCAGTTATTCCATCCTGGCATTAATAGCCATAAATAGAGTAATAATGTTCGGTAACACTCACATTTCTTGCTGCTGTAGAAGTCCTTCCCATGCATAGAACTTAAAACAAACAAACAAACATGCATAGCATTATCGTTCATCATCTAAGAAATTACAGAGTAACCAAATTTTACAAAGCTATTTAAACAGGCTGAAAGTTGTCAATATTGATAGTATGTACCTTGTAACTGTGACATATTTCATGAGACGTATTAATTTAAATATTCAAGTCCGATAAAAGTTAAAGATTACAGAGTATTTGGAAGTTTCTCAACTGATGCCTTAGAATAGGGTGGACAAATGTAAACCTCCTCCACTATTGATTTTTAAACAAACTATAGTTCCTCCCTTCTTGGCTTAGTAGGCTAAGACTCACTCTTCTTAAATCTATTTGTAGCTATACCATATTTTCTAGTCCTGTCCTGTAGAAAAATGTGTTGGCAAGATGTATCCATGATATATTTTTCCTGAAAATACTGCGTCTATGTAAAATCAGTCATTAAAATAATGCCAACTTGTTTATGACTACTAGTATAGCTCTAGTATTCAAAATTATATCACTGGTTAAATACTTGTAGCCTGAAACCTGTGTCTAGAGATCACTGTATCACGTGTCTGGAAAAAAAAATACATTCAAGCTTATTAAAGAAACATAGTTAACAAAAATTATGCTTGAATTTTACATTGCAAAACTTGATTTTAAATGTATCTAAACTAAAAATTTAGTTTGGCTTTAGTTGGCCTTGTCTACATTTACTGGAGGATCGACTCTGCGGCTGTCAATTTAGTAGGTCTTGTGAAGACCTGCTGGATCAACCACTGATCACTCTCCCCATCAACTGCTGTACTCCACCAGATCGAGAAGAGTAAGGGCAGTTGACGGGAGAGCGTCTCCCTTTGACATCGTGTAGTGTGGACCCTGTGGTAAGTAGATCTAAGCTATGTTGATATGAGTTATGCTATTGATATAACTTCAATTACATAACTTGGATCAACTTTTCCCTTTAGTGTAGACAAGGCCTTAGCAACAAAACTGCAGTATCAAGTAATACTGATGACCTGCTTAAAAGTTTTAAAGCAATGTTAAATTGTCCTTAATCTTTGTCGGAATGAAATGAAAATTCAAATTATTTAAGGAGGTGCCAGTGAAATAATTTCCTTAAAAAACGGATAGAATTGCCTCTTGAGTGTTAATGCTAAAGGAATGTAGGAAACAATTGCGGGGTTTTCTAGTGCATGGAAGTGTGAAGACTGAAGGGGTGTTGATACTGCCAAGTTATGCAAGTAACCTCAACCTCAGTGAACAGACATACAGCACTTCTGAGCTTTCCTTTCTTTCTTTTTGTACCTGGCACCCAAGGTGAAAGCTCACATTCATTGCATCTCATTATGAAAGATATTTCAGCATTTGACTAGAACTCTCTGAGAAGAAAAATGTAGATAATTACATAATTTTGTAACTCTTTGGTTTAGAAATTAGCAACATAAATAGTGGTGTGGTGTACTGTACTTGGTGAATAATGACATGCAAACGTTTGGAAACACAGTAATGAAAAAGGTTAGGTGGAGGTAGTCACAATGATTTCACTCCCATCATTATTGTTCTAAAGTATTGCATTTTTGTACAAATTATCTGATGGTGATAGTTGATATTCACTTCAATCACTTTTTGTTTTCCTAGTGCTTTTAAACATTTATTTCATACAGTATTACAGGAAGTTTGAAGTAAATGGCATATTCATATGCTTAATAGATACTAATTTGAATCTATAAAAAGATAAAGAAATAAAATGTGTAATTAGTACATCTGTCTTATTTCATTAGGACTTCGGTGGAACACTGAGAAAATGCATTAAGGATCTTCATAATAATGGAGATCAGTCCTGGTTTGCATCCATTGCACTGAATTTTTGTTATTAGAAATCAAGTGCCGTTTCAATGTTTTTTAGAAAGTGGGTTATTTTATTAAACTGTAAACACTGAACTTGGTTATAACAGCTCGTTTTATGTAGGTGTTCCATTATAGAATGTGTCTTCTAAGGGTAGATCTCTTAAGAGTGTACAACAGTTTGTCTAAAAAAATGTTCTTTAGGTAAGCTTTCGGTGTTCAAAGCATTTAAAAAAAAAAATCCTACTGATTACTATTATCTGGAAGGAGTGGGGTGGGGGGAATGCAACACTTCAGATTGCTTTTGGTATTTATGTGATGACAACCTTACAGTATAAATTGAACACTTGCAATAAATGGCCCAGTCTGGAATTATTTTTTCAGGCAAAGGAGGGGCATTTTGCTAGAGTAAGGACTAAAGGATTGAGCTCTATATTATAAATCAAGATAAACGAATGTAAGTAAAGCATTATAAGCTCAGAAGCAGTATGTAATATATCTAGACTCTTCAGGAGGAGATCTGGGTGTGCAAGGAATAGGAATGAAGTCTGTGGATATTTCATTGAATAAAAATCTCTTAAAGTAAGATTTTTAAACTTCTAATGATTCCAATATACACAATGTAGCCCAATAGTTTTCAAATGATCTATGGATCTGTGGATGAAATGGACATAGTGGTTATAGAATTGGCTTAGCACTTACTTGGTCAGCATTCAAATCATCAGTGGAAATCTATAAAAGTGGAAGAATCTATATTAGTTAGTCACAACTCACAATTAAAAAAGGACAAAATGCATTCAGTTTGTGTCAGCATAGATATTTTGCAAACTTAAAATTAACCCATCTACAATAACTGAACTGACATGGGGATGTCAGATCAGCAGCAGGGTTGGTTTTTTCTCTGTCTCTGACATACAGTATGTTATCTTGTCTGGTGAGCTTGGAAGCAAAGAATATTTTAATGTCTTAAAACTGCTTTTTTTAAAAATTGATTTTTCACGTTTAATGACTGTTCTTAAAGGCCCTTCATGGATCACTGAACTAAGTTGATGTCAATCAACTCCTCTGCTTTTTCCTATGAGGACATATGTGGATTTCACAGAGGAATTGTGAGACATTGACATATTCCATGGATGATTCTTATTGGGAGTCATAGTATGCACTTCTTCCAGAAGTGGAACTGTCAGATACACTTCAGATTTTTGAAGCATTGGGCAAATGTTGAGGACAAGATTTATGATTACTCTCTAAACAGCAAGATGCACTTTGCAGGATTTTATATTTTTATTAATTATATCTCTTGTAAGACTACAGATAGCTGTAGTTTGCTGAAAATTGCTTGATTTACTGTGGCTGATATGGTGACTCATTAGTTCTCAAAAAGTGCTAGTTAGTTTTAATCTAATGCTCTCCGCCCGTTGTCACGGACACAGGTCGTTCCCACTCTTGGCCCCGTGTGGTCTGTGGGGGGGGGGGTGCCCCTTTCAGTGAGACAGCCCTTCTCAGGGGTCCACTCTCTCCTGAGATAAGCCCTCCACCTCCTGGATCTGCACCTCACCGAGTCTTAGCATGCTTTTGTATGCTGTGAGTCCCCTTGCCTGGGACCCCCGGGGCTTCCACCCTCGAAGGGGATGATGCCACCCTGTTCTCCAGATCAGAGTGACTCTCAGCCAGCGTAAAACAGGAGGGTTTATTGAGCATTGAACACAGCACAGGAACTCTCAGGACCCTCAGGCCTGGCCTCCCTCAGCCCAGCACCTCCAAGTCTCCCTGCATCCAGGTGGGCTCTGCCTGCTTCTCCTCTCCAGCACAGAGCTCCCCTCCTTCCCAGCTGGGCAGCTGATCTCACTCCCCCAAGTCCCACCTCTGTCCATTGTTCTGTCTTCAGGTAAACAGGGTTGTAAACAGGGTCGTCTGGGCCTCTAGCTGGCACTGGTCGGTTGGGTCCCTGGGGATCCTCTCTTTGTAGCCCATTGTTCTCCCACTGGCCAGCACTGCCTGCCACTCCTGAGCTGGGCTTCAGGTCACCGGTCGCTGGGGTCTCCATTCTCCAGGCCATTGGCTGGAGTCCCAAGTTCCCTTGAGGGTCCTCTGGAACAGAAAACGCCTTCTCCCATCACCTTGTTAAATCAGTAACACTCAGGGAAACTGAGTCCCCCCTCCTCTGCATGCAACCCATAGGAAACCCAAGGGGGGGAAAAAACCCTCATTCTGTCACACCCCCATATTACAAAAAGGGATGCCATGCTGGGGAAAAAGTTAAATCAGTTTTGAAAAGCTAAATTAAACCATCTAATGAAGCTTATACCTTTTACCAAATGAGCTAGCTTAATATATATAAAAAGAATCTTGCAGTAGATTAATAGTACCATGTAGCTTTGCTTGTAGTAAACAGAAACTGAAATCTGATGTGTTGAGTTTTTCTCATGGCTTTTAATGCTATATTTTTTTTTCCATGCATAATATCTTTTTAAAAGCAGTCCATGTGGGGGGACAAGTAGCATGAAAGTGCTAATAAAATAAAAGCAGAAAGTAATTCAGAAGATTCTTAATTTTACTGCATGTGTTTAATATTAAACACTGTTAATTTCCTCAGAATAATAATTTTTTCAAGGTAGGTAGAGTACTATGTAGGTTACTGTATGTGTATATTTTAGATGAGACATCAAAACTGAGTCGCTGTCTATTCTGCATAAAGAGAGATTCCATAGCCCTTTTCATAAGAGCATGGGTTTTTCTGGTATCACTCTTCCCTCCTGACAGCAGTGCTTTAATTAACAGATGGCTTCCACATCTGGGTTGACTGCATTTCAGTGACATATGTTTTATGCTTAACAATCACCCAGCACTCCTGGCCCAAGAAATTGCAGGGCTGTATGGAAATTCCCTGAAATGGCTCTGGTCTTTCCTTTCAGATCAAACGAGAGTGATTTCATGAACAACTGTTCTGCCAAATCTAGAGCCCTCCACTGCAGAATTCCACAGGTTTAATCATTCATCTCATTATTCAAAATCTATGCAAAGGCCTTTGGCAAGGTTGTTTAGACAGCATGGGGTGAAGTGCTAGCAGTACAGAGATGCAGCTCTTTATTTCATATCTCCCAGCTTTCTGGATACTTGGCACCCTGAGGAAACGTGATGGCTAAATTTGAACTTGGAGAAGACTGGTAGAAAGAGAGAGACTCTTTTAAGAATGGTCTGCATCTTTAGGATTTCTTTAGCTTTAGGGGTCTTTTAGAATCCCCTTCCTTGTATTTGGCTGTCCATATAGCCATGGTGGCAAAAAATATGCCCCGTCGTAGTGAACACAGATATGGCTATGTTGAAACACACATTTGTGACCTCCAAGCTTGATCATTGCAACTGGTTACATCTAGGAATGAAGCTCCATGCTCTGAAAATACTCTAAGTGGCAAAAATGCAGCTGCTGTCTGCTCGGCAACAGCATTCCCTGTGAACATATCAGCCAAGTTTTCTCTGCACTAGCTTTCCATTAAATGCAGCGTCAGCTCAGTTGAAGGTCTCTGTCCTGATATTACAATCTCTCCATGGAATTGGCCTAAGTGCCTGAGAAAGATCACTTATTCCTCTGTGCCCATTACCTGCAATGACAGCTACTTTCCACTGGAACAATGAAACTGTCAAGCAATAATGGGGAGACTCATGAGTGAAAGAGAGAGAACTTTCACAGGACCTGAACTTAGAATATGGAATTCATTCTTATAATCACTAAGAATGAGCACAGATATGGCCACTTTCAGAACTTCTTGCAAAACTCAGTTTTGGACTTGGCTTTCCCTGAATAAAGTTCCTCTGGCATGCAAACACATTAGTAAATCAAAACACAGTAAAACTATAATTTAATCAAGCTATCTGCTATAATGCTGGTAATATGTGTCCCTTCCCTCTCACAATCACCCATCAGTATGGCTCCATTTTTATGTCCTGCCCCTGCAGCTGTGGATTCCTCTTGGGAGGAAGTCACAAAGTTTTCATCTTTGCCTCTTCTATGCTGGGGGATGGGAAGACAGGGAGGGAAGGGATGGAGACAGACACCAATCTGGCCTATAGACAAGCCTTTCAAAGTTGCCTCCTTCCAAATGTCTTCCAACGGTTTGTTAGGTTAAACTTTGCTTTTTGCTCTTTGGTTTAAAAATTGTTGAGCTCTTGTATATAATGCCATTTTTATATGAACAAATGTTTAGAGCCTACGTTGTCAGCCTGGCTTTTTGTATTATAATAGATTATTCATAACCCACTTGCAAAACATGTTCACCAGAAATAATTGTAATCTCCCTGTTTTTTTCTTTTGGAAATAAGGCTGCCTATGTAAAAGGTATGAAAAATACACATGATCTGCAATTTTGTATTAATTGCTGAGACTGTGTAGATAGGCCAAGTATTGCACAACAGTGAAAAATGGCCATTGCTAATTGTCCTGTGTGGAACAGCTCAGACTTACATGGTATTAGCATTAAAATATAAAGTTTCTTTCAGAAAAACAGATTGAAATTCTGCCAAATCAGAGGGTGCATACAACACTCCATTCACTTATGAAGTGATGCCATTAGACTTTAAAGCATAACAAGGAAAGCTGTTGTTGAAAAACAATGAAATAGGGGTGTACTTTAGACTTTTTATTATGAGGAACTGTTGAATGTTTTTCTTTCTTAGAGCTTTGATACTATTCTGAAAATTTTATTAATGCAAATTTCAGAATAACAATGAGTTGTTTCCTACAGTAGTGAAAAGACTAATCTTCTTTAGTTTAATTTACTATATCAAATTTCATTTTAAAAGAATTCAATTTTTAAAACTGCAGTGAAGGATCATCACTGAAAGTTACATATTTTACCTCCTTTTCTTTCTGTGAGCATCTCCAATATTTTTGCTCATCCTTATGACATGATGGCTGTCAGTTAAATCGGTTATGGTTATCTATGCAGATATATTAGTCAGAGACTGAGATGCTTTAAGTGCCATGGCTTATGAGCTGAAACCAAAACTTGAGATGAAATTAAAATATGTGACAATGCTTAAAAGTCCCTTGGTTGGGTAACATTGTCTTTGCTATGGCAATCAGCCACTTTGCAAATTAATCAAACCATATTTTAAACATAACATAAAGCGCACACATTAGGTAAGGTGTTAATCTTCTGGGTAGGTAGTCTTATTGGATGAGACAATTTTATTCAACATGAAAGTAAATGTGGCCTTTTAATATTCTCTGTTCCACCTTTATTTTGTTTGAACATATTGTTCTGTTTTTAAAACATCTGTTGGTTTAAACATAGCCTCACAATATGTTTTCTCAAGCAATTTCCACAATGGTTATATGCTATGTTCATAGCAGTGCTAGGTTCTGATCTTTCATAGTTATTTTGGGTTTTGTTACACAGTACAGCATGCTCACTTAAGCCAAACAATTTACAAATGGGCATGTAGCATTCTTGACAGGCTTACTATTTGATGGCAATCTTGCAAAATGTGGAAGTAATGTGAACCATATCAGTTTTTCATATTAGAGTTTAGATGTCTATTTTACAGGAATTTTGGCAGCATGCTGTCTTAATATTAGTTCACTAATAATGAATTGTACATGTTCACTGTGTACATTCCCAAATGCTAAGTGCTCCAAATTTTGTGTCTGCTTCCAAGAATCACCGATTGTTACCAAATCTCAGTGACATTCAGTTGGCATTGTGGATGCTAGTCTGTGTGTCTCAGTGATGCACATTCTATTGAGCTCAGTTCTGCTCCCACTGAATCCATGGATGTTTTTGTTACTGATTTCAAGGAAAGCAAGGACGACTGTTGTTGGTGTGAAAGAGTTCCTCATTTTCAGACATGCATCTGATTGTATGTAGCCAGGAGGAAAGTAAAATGTATCACAAGAAGAGGTGTCTGCAGCTGGTTCTTCAAACTTTGACTATGTATGTGGTTTTGTTTGTTTGTTTGTTCTTTTTTTAAAGAGAGAAAGTGGGTGAGGTAATATCTTTTACTGGACCAATGTTTGTCCCTTACAATATTTGTTAACTGCTTATACTGTGTAGTCTGTTCCACCTTGTATTTAGCTGTGACACAGAGTACATTTCCCAGACCTGAAGTAAAAGCTCTGTGTAAGTTTGAAAGCTTGTCTCTCTCTCACCAACTGAAGTTGTCCAATAAAAGATATTACCGTACGCACCTTGTGTCTCTGATATGCTGGGACCAGCATGGCTACAGCTACACTGCATACATTTTTGTTTTGATTAAATCATGTTGGCATTATCACCTCAACTAAAGCTTTAATCTAACATTTTTCTTTTACTTGGTTAATTTTAGGTTTAGAATTAAAATATATTAGGCCCAAATCAAGGAACTGTACTAGTATGGTACTTACTAATCAAACTGAATCCTGTTAGTCTTCCTTAAAAAAAAAAAAAATCACAGCCACAAATTTAATGGGTAACAAGAAAAATTCAGTAGAAGGTGTCTCAAAATGCATGGTTTTTGTTTTAAAGGATTGTTAAATGTATTTTAAATATTCAGAAAGCTAAGTTAAGGATATTTCACAGTATCTTGTTGCTTTCTTCATTCTTCTGTTCTAGTTTAGATTCACTACTTTTTTTAAAGGGAGAGTTTGAGAATGGTATTTGTTCTATTGTAATTGGCAAAAAAAGAGAGATTTTTTGGCTCTAATACTTCACTATATTGAAGCCATGCTCAGATGTAGAGGAGAAGGTTAGCTTTGAGAAGCTGGTTTCAATTCCCTGCTCCTTGGATTCCAGCCCCAGGGAATCTGTTCTAACTTGTAAGTAAATAGGACCAGCACAGGGCTTGCTGTAACATTTGCTGCAGCTGGGCTGCTGAGGGCATGAAGCTGCTTCCTGGAGCTTCCACTTCCCACTGAGGGCCTTATGCCAGTGGGGGATAAGGTGTTGTGAAGCTCTGGTCTACCTCACTCATTCACATCCTACCCTCCCTATACAGCAGGGTTAGGAGGATGGCTGGAGGTGGAGGAAGCAAGCCCCAGTGTTCCACCCCTGCAGGTTCCCTTACACCAGTGGTTCTCAAACTTTAATAACCCCAGGACCCCCATTTTGATTTACAATTTTTCGTGGATCCCCAAGCCCCTCACTTAGCCCCAGGCCCTGCTGCCACTCTATCCCTTTCCCAAAGGTCCCACCTCTTCCTGCCCCCGCTCCACCCATGCCCTTCCTCTTCCCCACCTCTTTCTTCCCCCTCTCCAAATCGCTCTTCCTGCCCAGTGCCTCCTGCATGCCACTGAACAACTGTTCCCCGGCATGCAGGAGGCGCTGGTAGGGAGGAAGTGGGAGGAATTGATCAGTTGGGCCCACGGCTCCCCTGGCATACCCTTGTGGACCTATAGGGGTCTGCGGACCTTAGTTTGAAAAACACTGTCCTACATAAATGGAATTCTTCACTGGCTATATCCAGCCTTTCATGTTCTGTCTGCCTTCACAGAACATACTCTTTGAAAATAAGCATGGGTCTGATCCTGGTGGATGCTAAACACCCTCAACTCACGTTTACTTCATTGGGAGTTGAGGAAGCTCAGCACCTCACAGAGTGTCCAATATCCTTGTAGTATTGGGCTTTATGTAATTAACCTCTACTACCATACCATATGGCAGTAATTTCCAAGTAAACTGTTAATTACTATTAAAGAGCACAACGGATTACTCTGTAGTTAAGCTGTATACTACTGAATTAGGTTATTCTAATACCATGGGTTGCCATGTGCTGCATATTCATGTTATCCCTCTATGTTTAAGCTAAGTAGATTGGCTTCATACAGTAAAATAGTAAATCTGCTAAGAACTTATTCAGACTTTAATTTAAAGTGTCAGTGTTGTCATGTAAATAAATGATTTTAATGATTTAGCAGCTGCACTTATTGAAGTCATTGGCAAAGCTCCTGTTGGCTTCAGTGATATCCTGCCACTTAAGGCATCCAGGTGCGTTCTAGGTTCTAGGGATGAGCGAGCAGGGCACTTATCCTGGGCACAACTTCCACCAGGCACTGTACCTCTGGGCTTTTTTTCCCACTTTGATTGGGTGGTCCCCCCCACTCTTTCCACCTCCACTGATTGTCTGGCTGTTTTCTTGCTTTGATCCTCGGAGTGCATATGTTGGAGGATGTGTTGCTGAGCACATTTTTTGTTCTGGCCTGCAAAACAGCTAGAGAGCAACATAGGCAGAGCAGATTTCTGAATAAGGTTCTCTAGGAAATGCATGTGAAACTTATTAGCATTCTTCAGATTTTGGATGCCATACAAAATCACTTGCTAGTATTTTACTGATTTCTAGCCACAGATCCTCTAGACTGGAGATCAGATCGGTTAAGATTACTAGCCAGGCTGTCTCAGAAGGGCTCCGCTCATGTAGTGAGGTTCACAGAAAGTAAGACTGTTTACAATGCAAAACTCTTACAGCTTAAGATAGACAGTAACATTTATTATTCATTTTATTTTTACTCTAACATGATTAACAAGTCAACAATTGCTACATTGTCAATGTGCTATTTTAAAATAGGTCCTTCTCTCCTCCCCACATCCTTTCACCCTGATAATCTGTAGGTAGTTAATAAAGATGAACAAAATCTGCATCCATGCCATCTAGTACTGTGATCCCATCATTGAGGTCAGGCCGTTTTTTCGATGAGAGATTTCTGGGGGATAGGAAGAGTTGTAGGATTGTGCTGGTGAGTCACTATGTGGCAATCTCCCCTCTCAGTCTGTACTGAATCCATTCCCCTGCAGGGTGGTATAATGCAATGCTGACGAATAAGCTGTCTTTTAGTAAGGTGCTAAACAGAAGTCCTGATGACCACCCTTGGCACTTTTCGTAAATGTAGAAAAGTAGAAATGTTAAACATGGTGCTCTGATTATATTCTGCATAATTAAATTATCCTTGCAGTTTCTATGAATAGAGTATCTTTGGCTACGCTCTTAAACTGTTGTGTAGTAAATTGCTGGTTGCTGTTAAACAGTTGCCATTTTTATCCAGTGGTGGTAAGGTTTATTTGGTGGATGAAGAGATTCCTCTGTAGAAACTTAAAATATTGTTGTATTAAAGTATTTGGAGTAGAATATGTGTCCTCCTTGTTTAATGCTATTTTTTAATGATGATGGGGGAGCACTATATGTATATAATCAACTTAGAACAAGTTTAATCAAGAAATGATAAATATTATCTATTAAACTATTGAAAATAATTCTTTCTCCAATATGGCTTGCCCTATATAGATCTAAAAACAAATATCAAATTTCTTCTTTGGACTGGTCCACACTACGTGGTAAGACTGAATTTATCCTCGTTAAATTGATCCTCCCACTTTGCCGTCCTCACTACAATGCCATTTAGGTTGATTTGAAAGGGTCTTTAAATCGATTGCTCCAGTGTGATCGCTCTGGAGAGTGCTGTGAATGCAGATGCACTGGGCAGTTAGACAGGAAGAGCCCTGGGAACTTTTGAATCTCACTTCCTCTTTGGCCAGTGTGACGAGATCTCCTGCACAGCTCGCCATGCAGATCCCACCAGCAGAGGAGACCATGCAGTCCCAGAATTGAAAAAGGGACCCAGCATGGACCGCAAGGGAGGTTCTAGATTTGATCGCTATGTGGGAAGACGAATCCCTGCTGGCAGAACTGCGATCCAAGAAAAGAAATGCCACTACATATGCCAAAGTCTCCAAGAGCCTGATGGAGAGAGGCCACAACAGGGATGCACAACAGTGCCATGTTAAAATTAAGGAGTTGAGGCAAGCCTATCAGAACACCAAGGAAGTCAATGGATGCTCTGGGTTACAGCCCAAGACATGCCACTTCTACACCGAGCTGCATGCCATTCTAGGGGGGTGCACCACAACTACCCACCCATGTCTGTGGGCTCCACTGATGAGGTGATTGTCAGCATGGCAGAGGATATGCTGGACGAGGAAGATGAGGTGGAGGAGGACTATGACAGCGAGGAGTCTATGGAACAGGCAACTGGAGACACCTATCTCCCTGAAAGCCAGAAGCTGTTCATTACTCTGGAGCCAGTAACCTCTCAACCCTCCCAGGAAGGCATCCCAGACGGGCAAGGCGTGCAAGGCAGCTCTGATGAGTGTCCCTAGGTCAATGGAGTGCCGGCTTGCCAAGCTATTTTTTTTTAATGATTATTGTGCCCTGAGGACTTGGGGTGCAAGAGTGTCTCTATCTTTAAAGAAATCCTCCCAGCAGTTCCCCAATCTTTTTTTGGTGGGAGGAGGGAGGTTTGAATCTGGATGGCCAGCAGTGTCTGGGATTGTGTGTCTGTGTTCTCTCACCGCGATATGGGAGTGGGGCACAGATGCCGTACTGTAACCGTCTGGCTGGTAGGGATCTTCCCTGATACCAGCCAGGCGCTCGGGGGCAGGATGCAACTCTCATCACAGAGAACTCTCTTTTCTTTTCTTTTTTGAATACCGCTCTCCCTTTTTTCGTCTGACAGCTGAAACTGTTTCCAGCCTCCCCCTCTCATCTGCATCCCACAGCCTCGCACAGATAAGGTGGTGAAAAAAACGCTTGCAGGATAAGATGTTCACGGAGCTCATGCACTCTTCCTGCACAGAGAGAGCAGAGCTTAGTGGTTGGAGACAGTCAATGCTGGACTATCAGAAAGCGGTCACTGAGCATGAGGAAAGAAGGGATGAGTGGGAGCAGAGAAGGGAAGAAAGGGAACAATGGAGGGACAAGAGAGAAGGCAGGAAGCACTGCTCCAGCATCTGGTGGAGTAAACCGCATGCTCTAGCGTCTGGTGGAACTGCAGGAAAGGTAGCTGGAGCAAAGACCACCCCTGCAGCCACTCTATAACTGTGCCCCCTCCTCCCCAAGTTCCCTAGCCTCATCGCCAGCACTCCAAAGAACGCAGGGGAGCAGGGTCCAGGCACCTTGCCACTCCACCCCTTAGGACTGCCCAAACCCCAGAAAGGTGGCACTCCCAAAGTTATGACTTGTTCTGTTTTCCTGTCTTCCCCTCACCCACCACCCTGCCTGGTGCCTACCCGCTCAACCCATTCCAGTGCTACATTTGCAGCAATCCCCCCATTTCTGTGACCCCTTAATAAAGAATGCATGGTTTTCAAACAACAATGACTTTATTATTGCTCAGCAAGCGATGAGGGAATGTGGGAGGGCTTCTGGTTGAAAGTTCAGTGTAGGGGAGCAAGAGAAAGGAAAAGGACATGTAGAAATAAAAAAATACCCCTTTAATCTATTAGCCTGAGCAAGGGGGTGAGTTTTCAGGATGCATAAACAAATAGCACAAGTGGAAACAAACTGAAGTCTCACACTGTAGTCTGCCCTGCCATGAAACTAGTTGTCAAGGCTTCTCTGATGTGCAGCGCATCAGGGGATGCCCTTCTAACTGCGCATGTAAATAGCAGCCAGGTGGTCTGCCTCAACCTCCCACCCCGCCATAAACGTCTCTCCCTTGCTCTCACAGAGATTGTGGAGCATGCAGCAAGCTGCGATAACAATGGGAATATTTCTGGCGCTGAGATCTGAATGGGTTAGTAAGCTGCGCCAGCATCCCTTGAGACACCCAAAAGCACACTCTACCACCATTCTTCATTTGCTCAGTCTGTAGTTGAACAGCTCCTTACTACTATCCAGGGCACCTGTGTATGGCTTCATGAGGCAGGGCATTAATGCGTAGGTCGGGTCCTCAAAGATAACAATCGGCATTTCAACATCCTCAACAGTAATTTTTTGGTCTGGGGAGAAAGTCCCTTCCTGCAGCTGGTTAAAAAGGCTAGAGTTCTTAAAGACATGAGTGTCATGAACCCCGCCTGGCCAACCTACCTTTTTATACCGGTCTGTGCTAGTTTACCGGGCCCAAAATCGCCATTCCATTGCATGAGCCTGCTCCATTGCCACCAGGATCCCTAACCTGCCGATGCACTGCATTTGGGGAGGCCTGTGTCCATGTCCTCCTCACTCTTGTGACCGCCCTGCCTTCCTGTTCTCGCACAGGATTTCCCTTTCTGCATACACTGCACAATAATTTGTGAGCTATTTACAATGCCTGTAACTGCTGCGATGAGCTGAGAGGGCTCCATACCCACACTACTATGGCATCTGCATGGGCAGTCCAAGGAAAACGGGAGAGCTGGCAGTGGAAGCGTTCGACTGAAGAAGAAAGGAGAAAGACGAGAGAAGAGATGCCATGCGGTGGGAGTTGCTGAAGTCACCAGACTTTGCGTACTTTTTACAAGTGCCTGGAGCAAGGATGGATAGTAGGTGACTTGATGTAGTTTCAGGGTTGCCTGGAGCATGGAAGGATAGCAGGCGACTTGAGAGCAGAGTTCTTGCAGGAGCGGTGGCTGGCTGACCACCGCTCTGTCTGCCAAAAGCAGTATGGCGTCTGCAGGCCTGAAAGGCGCGAAATGGTTGTCTGCCGCACCTTGCGCGGAGAGACAGCAAGTGATGGGAAGCACGAACGAAAAACCTGCGAGACTGTTTTTGCCCCCATCATGCAATGCTGGCTTTACCCAGAATTCCAAGGGGTCGCAGGGACTGCGGGCACTGTGGGATACCTACCCACAGTGCGCCACTCTGAGAGTTGATGCTAGCCACGGAACTATGAACATGATCTGCCAAATTAGCCAGCTTACTGGGGGACACACAATCGAATGAATACCATTGGCTTTTTTAATTCGACATCTAGAAAGCCGATGTTAGCTTGTAGTGTAGACAAGGTCTTTGTGTAGTAGTATATGTGGCAATGATGGGAGTTGAAATGATAGAAGTAGAGTACAGTTAATAAGTAAGTTCTTGTTTCTTAAATTGCTGTGCTACCAACTTTGATTGGCTTTTAGATTTGTTGCTACTTTCATTTATTGTAGACTGTTCTCTTAAGAAAACAACAGTCCTGTGTATATTAGCCCTAGTTAAATAAAGAAATCTTTTTAGACATATCCCTAGTTTCAAAATAGATATGATAACCACAATATCCCTTTTAATCTCCTGAACTCTTTGTAATTATATCTGTGCTGTTTTAACCATCGTTGATCGTCAGAAAGTTCTCTGAAGGTTTGGCGTGAGCGAGAGTGAGTGAGTTTGCGACAATATAGGTATTGCATATGTGCTCACTGTCCCTCTAAAATGACGTGCAGTTGTATCTGTCCATAAATGAAGTTTGCTTGGGAAAGTAACAAGTACTTGGTTTGGCTCTCCAATAGTACTTGTATGAATACTTGTATTCATTCCAGCAGAAGTTAGTTACACCTGTGCATGTAGTGCAGGCTACAAGTGATCCATTCGTTGTGGAAGACAAGCATGAGCTCCTTTATGTAAATTCATGAGAACAAATGTAAAATGGAATGGATAAACCTTCATTCAACTGGCCTAAAAACCAAAGGCCCTTCTTTGAAATCTAATCTCTTGTAGGAAAGGTCCTGAAGGAGGAAAATATGCGTGATGGAAGGACATCTGCTGCTCTGTTGCTTATGTGAAGTTAGTTCCCAAGGTCTCTTTTAAGTTATTAAATTATTACAAAAATTAGTTAACAGATGTGCAACAGCATGTACACTCATCTCAAAAAATCATAGCATCAGTAAATTTGGTGGTTCAACTTGAATAAATGTTTTGGGAAGAGATGAGGGGGGAAATCAAGGAAATTGCTGTTTGATATAATGCAGTAAATTAGCTCTTTGGCTCTCCAATAGTACTTGTATTTAAGAAGACCTAGATTTAATATGGTGGTAAGGTATATTTTTTTTTTGTATTGCAAATGGTATGAATTCATGCCGTGTGCATTTGAAGTGTTTCAATGAAGTATAGTATGAAGATTTTGCAAGCTGGCCCACTCTTCATAATACTTTGCAAAGAAAGCAGCTCTGAATGATGGTTTCCAATAGACATGAAGTTGAATGGTATTAATGAACCCTTTCCAATTTCTAACTGCTGGTATGGATAGTATCTACTTCATTATCAGTAATCTCAATACTATGCATATCCGGAGTAGCAACACATTTGATTCTGCTGTTTCAGGGATTTCTTTCTTCTGTTCTAATCTTGGACTGTGCAGCAAAATAACGCTTAATAGAGTGGGTTGGAATGTTTTTTCATATAAAATTAAACATTTTGTGGAGATGTATCTATTTCAAGAATGTTTTTGTTGGGAAGGTCTCTGAGGTTCGAAGTAGACTCTTTAAGCACAGAGAGAGGTGTTTGATTCAGGTTGCTCTCTGACTTTTCATTCCAGTTTCTCAACATTGCTTTAAGCATACTATTTAGCAAATTGTGCATTTGGGTAATATCTGCATATGCATGCAAGTTATTGTGAAACCGCAGTGAACAACTACAAAAGAAAACAAAGCTTCTGTAATCATGAAACTTTCAGACATCCTGAAATTAGTGCTTTCCCTAAATATTTGAGTTTTAGCATCAGAGCTCATAATAATTCAGTTGGTTTAGATGAGGCTGCTGGAAGAGTCATGCCAGTGCTGTTAAGGTGTGCAATTCATCACTTTGTTTGAAACAATAGCATTTGGAAATTCACTTACTACAATTGCAGTAATTACAAGAGTATTTTAAATGACAATGAAACATTTTGGGCGAAAGAACATTTTTCGTTACTGTAAATATATATCCAAGTTAGCATCTAATGTTCACTATAAGATAGCAGGTGAGGTTTGGTAAGGAAAATGGAGGAGAGATTCTATTCAATTGCTAAAATGTTGAAAGGCAGGATATGGTCATCTCATCAGTGAGTTTTTTTATTTTGGTATTCAGTCTTTGTTAATAAAAATTAGTTTTATCTCCACTTATTTTAGCTTCAATTAATTTTTTGTCCTCTTCGTCCAAGCTATTCTATATCAGATTGCTGTAATCTAAAGTGAACTGTGGAGTTTCAAGTTCTGTCTCAGGTTTTGGAAGCAGATGATAGCCTCTGAATGAGTAAACCTGGATGAGATGGGTGGAAAAAATGACAGTGCAGCAATCAGACCTATGGGTTGCTGGCAGTGTTTCGGAGGTAGAATGTGACCTCCTGTGATGCTATATGTTAGATGGAACCCCATGCATTTAAATTATGACAAATTTGGGTTCAAAGGCTTGATTCTGCAGGAGGCTGTGTGCCATGAGCTCTGATTGTCTTCCGAACAATATGAATTCAGGACAGTCTGCATTTTGCAAAGGCCAGGCACTTGGTACATCATAGAAAAACTGAAAATTTTTATTTAGAAATGAGACAGTTTTAAAAGTGCTGACTGAGGAAAAAGATTAGGCAACTTAAAGGAATCCTTACTCAAAACACAGATGATCAATAAAATAATAAAATCCTGGTCCAGCCTTTTATTAATATTTAATATAAAAAAGTAAAACAATACCCAACCTTTAAAAGGTATGAACATTTGCTTTTGTAATATGTTGGAATATACCAGCCCATTTCAACTGAAAATAATATTATTGTGGATGTGTTGACAAGGCAGATTTTTTTTATCCCACATTTCAAATGAAAAATTAGTATTCTCATAACTTTACATATATACAAGTTTCAGCTCAATTAAATTGTACTGGTTTCAATAACAAAGACAGAATTAAGTACAATAACTGCTAGGAACCACAAATGTTATCTTGAGACACCTCCTGAATTTTTTTCACTCCTATTATATTAGTAAACTTCGTAGTCAATAACTCGGTCTACCTTTTACACATGCATGGAGGAAGCTGTGTTCTACTGTTAATTAAAACTAGAAATCCTAAGCATATGCTCTATTTTGTATTATTTTAAAAGTATTGAAAGTACTGGCTTGGCAGAATTTCTTATTAGTAAATGTTACAAAATCAAAATATTTGTCCTATTGGAAGAATTACAGTGACACTATGGACCTCTAAAATAACTGATTGCTGCATATCAGAGTTCACTGTAGAATTCTCAAGTTCAAGGCACACCAGCAATTAAAAATATCCATATACTGCAAATTCTGGAATAAAGTGGCTTACAAATAAGTGAGGTTTTTTAAAGATCAATACTGCAGTCTCCTAATATTACCATTGCATTATATAGGTGCATTTGCATAATCATAGTTTAGTTAGCACTTTATGGTATTTATGAAGTAGCCAGCACAGTTGTTTAACTGTACAGAGGTGATACATAGTTCCTTCATGTATGCAAGCTCTCTAAGGAACTTTGACTTCAGTGGGCTTGGATGAGGCCCTTATGTGGTCCCTTAAAGTTACTGTAATGGGGTAGATGGGAAGTAAACCGGAGTTGAGAGGGAGCTTGTAAGGCCAACTGAAAAACTGTGGCATGCCTTGTGTTTTGGTGTCATTTCATTGTTGCATATGTGATTTATTTTTTTTTTTTTTTTTTAAATTTCTCTGTGCTTTCTTAATCTAGTTGCTTTGTCTAGTAAAAATAAATTTTATTTTTAACTCTTTATAGACTTCACTAAACTTTAAAATATTTCATTTGAATTCCATTCAGAATTAAATGTTCAGATAGATTAGAATAAGTTATTAAAGATTTAAATGTTCATAATGGGACATGTGCCAGCTTTTAAAATAAAGTCATCCTGGTCAGGAGCTAGAAAGTAATAAGCTTAATAAGGTTTTAAAGGTGTGTTGCAAAACATTAGCCCCTGTAAAGCGTGTAAGATGGTAACAATATATTTCAGTTGTTTTCCTCGAATGGATCCATCTTTAGTTCTGTGATGTAAAGTTTAGGAATTCTTATGAGTGCTTACAGGTAGGACCTATCAAATTCACGGCCATGAAATCTGGTCTCCCCCAATGAAATCTGGTCTTTTGTATGCTTTACTCTATACTCTACATATTTCATGGGGGCAATCAGCATTTCTCAGATTGGGGGTCTTGTCTCAAAAGGGATTTGCAGGGGGGTTCAAAGGTTATTGTGGGGGTATCATGGCAATGACACCCTTACTTCTGTGCTGCTTTCAGAGCTGGGTAGCTGGAGAGTGGCCGCCATTGGCTGGGCATCCAGCTCTGAAGACAGCGCCTGGCCAGCAGCAGCGCAGAAGTAAGAGTGGCAATACCATACCATACCATCCTTACTTCTGTGCTGCTGCCTTCAGAGATGGACAGCCAGAGTGACAGCTCCTGACTGAAGGCCCAGCTCTCAAGGCAGCAGCGCAGAAGTAAGGGTGGTAATACCCTACCATGACATCATTGCTTCTGTGCTGGTGCTGGTGGTGGCTCCTCCTTAGAGCTGGGCTCCCAGCCAGCAGCTCTCTCTCTCCAGCTGCTCAGCTCTGAAGGCAGTGCCATCGTTGCCAGCAGCAATGCAGAAATAAGGGTAGCTGTACTGCAACCCCTTCTACAATAACCTTGCAACCCCTTGCACAACTCCTTTGTGGGTCAGGACCTCTACAATTACAACACCATCAAATTTCAGTTTTAAATAGCTGACATCCTGAAATTTACAATTTTAAAAATCATATGAGCATGAAATTGACTAAAATGGACCATGAATTTGGTAAAGCCATACTTATAGGTATGTGGAGCCACCTCTTCTGACAGGTCCTGTCGCAGGATGGTACACCCCAGACAGATACAATGGGGTAATGCTTAGGAATCAACATCCATATTCTGGTGCAGACATGTGGAAACAGTGGGTGAGCTGCATCCACAGAAAATAATTTTTGTTTGACTCCCCCTGTTGGGAGGAGAGAAGGAAGGGTGTTGTGTGTGTGTGTGTGGGGGGGGGGGGGGTGTCTGAGTGTTTGGGGGCTGTGTGCTGAGGGAGTGGGACTTGGTGGGATGGAACCCTACCTTTAAGCATCATGATAAGAATACCTAAACTGTACACACACAGCTCCAGTTCATCACAGAACTAAAGATGGATCCATTAGAGGAAAACAACTGAAATATATTGTTACCATCTGACACTCTTTACAGGGGCTAATATAGGGATTTAATTGCAAGTGGTTGGGCTCAGTGGGGTGAGGGTTCGCGTAAGCGGGGCTTGTGGTCATCCAGGTGTGGGGGGAGCTTGCTGAGGTGGTGGTTTGATGTGCTTGCTTAATGGGGGAGTCCCAGCTGCTGTTGAGAGGATGCCGCATGCTGGGCTCCCACTTCCCTTCCCTTCTCCCCATCCCACTTTCCAATCCTATCCTCCTTTCCCACTGCCTTATCCCAATTCCATATCTCTTCCCCTCCCCACTGTCTCTGCTCCTTGACAAAGCCCTGGCTGGGATGACTTAGTTGGGGATTGATCCTGGTTTGAGCAGGGGGTTGGACTAGATGACCTCCTGCGGTCCCTTCCAACCCTGATATTCTGTGATCCTGTGACCCAGGAGGCAGCATCCAGCTGCAGAGTCAGCAGCAGGAGCTAAATCATCCTTCAGTTGGGCAGATTTGCACTTGCAGATATAGGATGCAGTGGTGCATGCCCCCATGTCTTGCTTGTGTTTAGGGGGCACTGCTCCCTCCAAACTAGACCCATGGGTGACTCAGGCCTGCTGCTTTGGGCACCAGAAACCACATGGGCATGTGACTGCCTTTGTGGCTTCCCTTTGCTTCTCTGTCATTTTCCGCGGGGAAGCAAATAAATCTGTGGAGGGTTCTGAATTCTATGCCCATGCAGTGGTGCAGAATTCCCCCAGAAGATATAATAGAGAATTTTAGGCATTGGTAAGGAACAAATATTTCAGTACATTAAAAATCTAAACTGTTTGGTAAAACAGAAATTGCTTCTATTCAGTCATGTGGCAGATTTTCAAGGAACACCCAAATGCTGCATGAGTTGGTGGTGTAGGTGTTATTTTCTCCTTCGTATATTGCTGTGCAGTACAGTACCACCGGAGGTACCATTTTTTGCTCACATGCAATTTAAATCCTAATTACTCTCGGATATTAAAGACCCTGTATCTCCTTTTGGAAGAGTAAGGGTGTTTTAGTCAAACTCTAATTTGGGTAATGCTGTACTTTTTGCTACTGAATATTTCCCTTTATACATAATGTGGTTTTCATATCCTCTCATGTAGGGTTGCTGTGTGTTTCACTCCAGAATTGGCAACATTCTTGTGATGGGTGAAGTGATTCCTCCTTATGCACTGTATTGTGCTGCAAGAAAATCCTCAGAGTTCTCTGCTCTAAAACTTATATAAAAAGTTATCCTCTTTAGATGCATTGAAAAATCTCCTAATTGCCAACCTTCCTTTTTATTCAAAAGAAGCTTTTCTAATAAGTTCTTTATGTGGCTATCTAATTAAAAAATCTCCATTATATTATTCTACATCTATCTTGTTTGGTATGCAAAAATTATATTCTCCATGGCAGATTTATTTCTTGGTGATGTTAATTTAATTGGACTCCACTGTACCGAATTTGTATAAACTAAGAAATAATAAGGCATTAAAACATTTTACACATTTGAAAATACAAAAGCCATTAATAATACTAGAGAGCATTTTCAGTATTCTTTGTCATAAGAGACCATTAGTTCCACATGCTTAAGTGGCTCTGCCTTATGGCAAAGCTAAGTTGAGGGAAAATGTAGTTCGATACATTTAAACCTGGGAATTTATTTAAATAAAGATAATTATAACACACAATGTACCTTAACTAGCAACCTTTCTAAAAGCTTGTCAGACTGGAAAAATGTTATTTAAATGAAGAGGCAAAACTGTTCTTTCCCAAGTGCTCCATGTTAGGTGCAGCCCTTTGGAATTGTTTTAAGTCATTATGCTGTCCTATCTACCACTTTTCTTGCTACACTTTTTTTATTCAGAACCAGTTTAAGTGCCCTGCCAGTGCTCAAGCACTGAAGAAGCTTGAGCACTGGCAGGACACTTTTTCTTCTTACAACTGATCTGGAGTGTTGGCACTCCAAATAACACCGCTCCTCTCTAGAAGAGTCTAACTGGCTGTCAGAATGGAAGGTAGCTATATACATATTTGTGGGAAGGGAAATGTCAAAATTTGAATGGACTAATTAGAATATTTAGTTGAAATTGACATCTTCCTGTGGAACAACTTTGATATTTTGGTGAACCCCATATTTTATCTGGCACATATCTGTTTGAAAAATTTTAATCACCTATAATGTACTCTTATCTTTACATTTCCAGGTGGCATTTCCTCTTTTCAATTATAATAAAATGATTAGGACCTCATGCTTTCTATTGCCGTGAAGTTGGCCCCAGAATCCAGGATGCTATTGCAAAATCTAAGCTTCCTCTAAAACAGGGGTCTCAAACATGCGGTCCGTGGGGCTCTTGAGTGCAGCCGTCAAGCTTCCCGTGCTTGCCCCCACCCCCGCCTACCTTCAGGCCTGTGGGTTGGATTCGGCCCATGGGATTGCCCCCTGGGGCGCTGCGAGCCCCACACCGCTTTCTGTAGTGGCTGCAGCACGTCCCTTCGGGTCAGGGAGGGAGAAGGGGGACGAGGCAGAGGACTCCTACGTTACCTCCCTCCAGGCACCACCCTCGCAGCTCCCATTGGCCGGGAACAGGGAACCGCGGCCAATGGGAGCTTCATGGGAGGTACCTGGAGGAACGCAAGAGCAGCACATGCATGGAACTCTGAGTCATCCCCCACTCCCTCCGGGTGGCAGCGCCTGGTTCCAGCCGCTTCCTGGAGCGGAGCGGCGCGGGGACGGAGCCGCTCTAGGTAAGTGACACCGGGCTGGAGCTCCCACTCTGAACCCCTCCTGCACCCCAACTCCATGCCCTGAGCCCCCTGCCATACCCTGCACCCCTTGTGCACTCCCTACCCTGACCCCCTGCTGCATCCCTCACCCCTCTTGCACCTCACACACCAACTCCCTGCCCTGAGCCCCCGCCTCACCCTGCACCCTTTCTGCACACGCTGGGGTCAGGGAGGTGGCAGCGTTGGGGTGCGGACTTTGGGGAAGGGGTTGGAATGGGACAGGGAAGGTGTGGGAAGAGGCGGGGCCTCATGGAAGGGGTGGAGTGGGGGTGGGGCCAGAGGCAGCGAGGATGGGTGTCAGCGTTGTGGTCCTCGGGTCAATACACTAGTCCTCATGTGACCCTTGTGGTCATTTGAGTTTGAGACCCCTGCTCTAAAATATGTAGGAATGGGAGTTTTCAAAAACACTCAGCATTGACCTAAGAATGCATTTAGTGAAGTCAATTAATTTTTTTTTCCCATTAACATCAATGAGAGCAGAGTTAGACCAGTGCTAAGTGTGTTTAAAAAAGATCCCACTCAAACATTCTTTCCCTTATGCTTGTGAAGATTGTATTGGTTTATGGCTTGGTTGGCTTAGTCTATCTGAATCTCCAAACAGCCTGAAATTAGTAAAAAATAAAGTTCAATTTGAAATTTAATGATGATCCGTTAAAATGTCAGCATTAATTACTTTGCTCTTGTTTGAGACAGAAACTATGTTTTATATGTATGCTAAGTGCTTAGCACAATGGCCCTGATCATCCTGGATGGGATCTTTGAACACTATTGGAATTAATGTTAATGTTTAGCCAAAACATCAACATACTTATCTATTGTGCCTGGCCTGTGAAAACATTGAGATGGTTGATTGCTGTCAAAAGTTACTGGTACAGGTAATTAGAAGATCAGGCTTCATTCTTCCTCCCAGATAAAACTCAAGCCCCTTTCTCCTGTGGTCCCAACTGAAAGAGGAACTAGAGGCATTTTCCTTCTCCAGTACCAAAAGCTGCAATTGTGGCTTGAGCACCAAAACCCCCCTACTTCTTTCTGCCCCAGCTATCAAAATCTCCAGCTCTTCCCTGACAAATTCTTACTGTACTGTTACGTGTAGACACACAATTCTACAACATGCTGAAAACAGATAATTTGAGCAAAACAAATTGATAAATATTCTAAAACTGAGCCTCGTATTGAGTTTATTAGTATTTATATTTAATAAATAATCTTAGTGTATGGAGATCAAATATGTTGAGGTTCTATTGTGTGAAGGACTATCAACATTATAACAGGTATCCCTGGCTTAAAGTGCTTGCAGTCTAAAAGACAACACAGAACAGATAGATGAGACAAACATGCAGCTGGGCTGATAAATGGGGGAGGATGGGTAACAAAAATAAAAGCTGTGCACATTTCTTGCCAAAGCAGAAATCATTGCAACTTGTCACCTATGTAGTTTTTATTCTGAGTTTAATATGAGAGAAAACACTTATCATTCATAATTAATGTATTGTGGATGTACACTTATGATCTAGACCAGTGGCTCTCAATGTGGTCCGCTGCTTGTTCAGGGAAAGCCCTTGGCGTGCTGGGCTGGTTGTTTACCTGTCGCCTCTGCAGATTTGGTCGATCACGGCTCCCACTGGCTGTGGTTTGCCACTCCAGGCCAATGGGGGCTGCGGGAAGTGGCGGTCAGCACATCCGTAGGCCCGCGCTGCTTCCCGCAGCCAGTTGGAGCTGCGATTAGCCGAACCTGCAGAGGCGGCAGGTAAACAAACTGGCCCGGCGCGCCGAGGCTTTCCCTGAACAAGCGGTGGACACAGTTGAGAACCCCTGATCTAGATTAAGGCAGTACATAACAGGTGGGTGAAATCAATAGAGGGAGGAAGAGAGGGCATGAGTAATAAGTGTTTTTCCCCCATAGATGAGCTTTATGAACAATTGATAGTCATGGAGTGTCACTAGATGTAAGAGATTGTCACTTGATATAAATTAGAGTAGATCCATTGGGTTCTGATTTAATGTTTGCTCATGGAGACAAATTTGTGTTGATAAAACATGAACCTGTTTCAGAATTCACGTAAATCTGTAATAAAAATGCCCATGCCCCTCAGAACATAATATGATGCACCATACTCATTTGGAGGAGAGATGGGGCTTCTAGCTACTGAATTTATATCCTGCTTGTTGTAGAGTGCACAGGGCATGAAAACAGGAGTTTTATGTAGTTCACATAATATTGCCCCTTTTTGACCTGAGTGACTAGTCAAAGTTTGGGGTCATGGGGATGTTCCAGTTGGAAGCAAAAATTTATGGAGTCTGGTATTGTATTTGACGCAATCTTGTTTATATGTAAGTAATGTACAAGCACCTGTGTCTCTGAATACATACAGCAGAAAACAGGTCCTTTTGCTCACAACACCAAGAATGCTCTTTTCCGGCCTGCACTCATGAGTCAAAAATCTTTTTGGGGGTCAGACACCATGCGTTCAGCTGCTCCTGCTGGCTGCCTGCCTGTTTCTGTGTTTCTCCCAGATTTTGTCTCTGTGTCGTGTTGTATACGCATGCACTCTCTTCTCTCTTCCTCCAGTATGCTGCAAAACCCCACTGTCTGCTCAGTCCAAACTACTGGGCAAGTTCACAATCATCTTTTGTCATAGTTGAGGGGCTTCTCATTAATTTATACTGACATTTATATTAATTGAAGGACGCAGTCACACCCAATCTCAAATAAGTTTGTGATTCAAGCAGTCACCAGTACCTTTGAGCATAACCATATACAACTAAAGATTTTTTTAAAGAAAAACTTCGCTAATGAAACATTTGAGTCTATCTGGTGTGTATATATATGCCAAAGAATAATACAAAATACGGAATGGCATCCTCTAGAGTCTAGAACACTCTCTAGTAAGCTTTTAGTGAACTTTGACATTTCCATAACAGCAGCCTTCTCAGTTTCAGCTTTTATTTTTGAGGATCAGTACAGCTCTTAAAAGGAACATTTTCTCGGGCAAAGTATTTACTGGCATACTCAGAAAATATTTTAAAAGGAATTTTGACGTGAAGTCATTGTATAGTTTGAGGCCAAGGAAAAACTGTATGTTCTACTGTGAAGCTCCCACAAAATAATTAATAAGAATAATTTTCAAGTTCTGTAGAAAATGTGGTGCAACAAATTTTAACATACTAATTAAAATGAATAAATAATGCAAAGTGTTCTCAATTTACTATGCACCATTTTTATAATATAGTATGTAACAGGGCCAGCTGTCTGTTGAGTGCACATTGGTGCCAGAGGTCCCTCTGCAGCGCCCTGCTTCAATTTCCCTTCAAAAACTTAAGGTCACAGACCAAAGGCAATTAAAACAACTCCCCTTCTGGGGTATAATTTATTTAGTCTTGACACACATTGGCTGAATTAGGTAAGTGACTCTCTGCCCTGAGGTAGGGGGCTACAGCCCTCCTACCCAAGCTGGGTCATGGTTTCTTTCTTCTCTGCCGGTACCCCAGCTGAAGTTCATCCTTTTGGCTCTGGCTTCCAGGCTCCAACTCTTCTCCCACTCATAGTCTTCTACTCATTCCAGCTCTTGTCTGCTAGAACGTCTATTTACTGCTTCCTCTGGCTCTTTATGGGGAACACCAGTCTTTTTATGTGGCCTCATCAAGCCTGTGTTAATGGGACACAGGTGGGCTGCAGCATTTCCTTCTTAAAGGTCCCAGTCCACTGTGACAAACACTAAACATTCTTACTGTACTTAACTAAACATTTTTTACAACAGAAAATGACTATGAAGCATGTTTACCATATGCCAAAGGATATGAAGTTAGATCTTTTGTCTGCTTTATACAGTCTTGTTGGCAGTTTTATCTGTCACGGAAGTACAATTTGTTGGGGGATGCATTGTAGGGGAATCCTCTGATGGTGGAGAGCTAGCAGAGAGGCTCATTCATCACCTCCTTTATATTTCTGGTATAAGAGGTATAGAAGGTGCTTCTCTAATTGCTGTTTTGGCTCAACCAGCCAGAACTAAGTAGGCTCAGAAGTAGGAGGACAGAGGTACCATTTGTGCCTCCACATACGCTCCCCAAAAGTTGCTCTGTATACATTATGGCTGTACACAAGGGTTAGGGCAAATGTCTCCTAGTGAGTATGCATACCTCCCATTAATATTAGTGGAATGTTGATACGCTCACTGAGAGAGAATCTGCTTCAGCTCTGGAGGGCTTGCAACTGCAAAGCATGTAGTACACTCTCAAAGTAAAGAAAGACGACCTTTTTAGATGGATTAAACTGTAAAAAGTGAGGTTTGTGGGGGGTTTTTTTTAGCATTAGTATTTTAATTACAGTTTGCATTTCTTAACCTGGTGGCTGTCATCTTACTGAAGTGTGGGATGATATGTAACATGGACAGTGAAAAAACCCCTCCTGCAGGTATATGTGAATCTAAACAAGTATATCATTTCAGTGTATCATAAACAAGATAATATTTAGGTTGTATGTTTAAGCTACAATTCATAATACAGTTCTGCTTGTTAAAACTAATGGTCGACAATATAATCAAAGGAAGGTCTGTAATGGTTGATTTTTTTTAACATATTCTTTGAACACTCATCTTTTAAATATTGACATTTTAAGGTAGGTTATTAAAAGACACTTGAAACATGTTTAATCGTGATGCCCTTTCTTAACAGAATGGCAGCCAGTGGTGCCAGGTGCAAAAATACCAATTGTAATTAAAATTTAAAATACATTGTCATACTGTCTGGACTGGCTCACAACCATGAGTGCCTATCTCAGGGCAGACTGCCAAAGCGGGTGTTGCAGGGTACTCGGTGTCCCGTAGGAACGAGGCACACACACAGCTGTTGAATAAAAGTAATGAGTTTATTGAAGGCAAAAGTGACACACCCGCAACGGGGCTCCCTTCGTTGCTGCCACAGAGATGGGGAAAGCCCGACGCACTGGAGCAATGCTCGGGATGAAGCCCACTGTGCGTGGGAACACAGGCAGAGAAATAACAGGAACATTTGCATCTCATGCATACCTCATAAATAACTAATACCTTATTTCTGTTTTATTAGTATTACATAATGCAAGCAGGTGTCTCATTAGTATTGCACAAGGCAAGCAGGCAATGAAAACCAGTTAACTCCGGCATGTGAAGTATATGATAACAGAGCAGCAACCAATAACAGCAGCATGAACTTTAATACCCTTTCTTTTTCTGAAGCCGAGAGGGGGAAGCGTTTCTAGATGCCCAATGTTACAATTTTTTCCAGCCTCCTACAGCGGGTCAGAAGCCCAACCAGTGATGTTTTCTATAATTACATTTCACCAACCTAGTACTAAATGTGAATTCCCAAAGCACTACAGTAGTCTTCTAATGGAGTCATAGATAGTCCTCTTAGACACTTCTGTCTCTCTTGCCACCCAGGCAAGCTGGTTTATATGATAAATAGTCACACCAAAAATCACAAAATATTCAGGTTGTAAGCAGTCCCAGTCACTCACCCAGGCTGCCTTGCATCCGAGATCTCAATTCTATAGTAAATTTAACTAATGATTTGTTAACTAAGAAAAAGGAATGAGAGTTTATTGAGAGGTTAAAGCAGGTAAAAATATATGAGCAGGTGAGTCATGGTCTATACTTTCAAAAGGTAGCAGAGATGTTAGTATTCTGGCAGTTTCCCAAAAGTCTTCTAGGACTACCCAGTGTAACTCTGGGGATCTCAGTCTTCTCGTTCGGTTATTCTGCCTGTTAAAATCCAAATGGTCCAGAAGTAAAGGATTTTTCCTTTTGTCCATATTCATAGCTTGTTCTTCCAGAAACCGAACTGACAGCAACAGTTTCCCACACAGGCCCCTTCTTCATGGAGTGGGGAGGAAGTCTTTGATCCTTGATTTTGCACAATGGCTCATTTGTGTTTAACGGAATTTAACATCTTGTAAGAGACCATCATTGCATTACAAAGGCTTCTTTCTCTTTTGATGGGTTACTTAGTTACAGGATTATATACCATGCAAACCTTTGCTGTTACATCATAACATGGGTCTAGTTGAGTGAGAACACGACATGCCGCATCCTACAAGCATTATATAAAGTACTAAACACATTCTTATCAATTTAACTTCTAATATTTATTTTGATAATAATAACACACAGATAAGACTGGTTTCCAGCTATACATTTTTTCCATATTCAGTAAGGCCAAGGGCGTTGGCATGAGTTAGCACCTGGTCTACCAGTGTCACATACATCTTGCTGTTTTCCTTGTGAAATGTTTTGACTACTGCCTTTAAT
This sequence comes from Dermatemys mawii, assembly GCA_007922305.1. Classification (NCBI taxonomy): domain Eukaryota; kingdom Metazoa; phylum Chordata; order Testudines; family Dermatemydidae; genus Dermatemys; species Dermatemys mawii. The sequence goes on along the minus strand of ML677364.1, from coordinate 1,924,069 downwards.
AAACTGCGTGTCATTCTCCTCTGTAAAGTTATTTTTAATTGTCTAACTACTGAAACCATTAATAAAATGTTTCTGTGCATTCAGGATTTTTGAAAACTTAGAGTCTGGAAACTGGATTCTCTCATTTGGCTTTAAGGCTTTGTGTATCTTTAGTATTTGAGACAAAAGGATAATTTTTTCTTTCTATGACAATGGGTGGTCTACTATTTAATGAAATGTTAAAAGGATGATACAAGACTAGTCTTCTAAGGGTAGCACTTAGATTGGTTTGCTTCTCTATAATTCACATAAAATCTCCAAAACACTTAGAAATGTGCAACTACCCTGCTTACAATAAAGGGAACATTGAATTATAAGTCAAAGGACATTTTCTAATCTTCAGAGCACCACAAAGTTGTAAAGCACAGTTTTTCCTCATTTTAACCTACCCATACAACTGCCTTCCAAATAGTTGTAAAATAAAACTACCAACTCCCACATACATCTATAATTAAAGAATCTACTCCTATATCCAGGCCTACTCTGAACATACACAGCAGCACAAAATTGAAGCTTTGTCAAAATCATCTTAATTTTTATTGATGGTACTTTAAAAAATATCTGAGCATGTGAAGTTGGTAAAAGGCAACTTATAACAGTTTATATTTCTGTAAAGCTAAATGACATTTAACAAGACAAGGAAAAGGTAATTCCCTAGCTCTGTGCTGTTTCTCCTGCCAAATACCAAAGGCCTGCTGCAAACAGTGATTGTATAAATCTTTTTATAAGGGAAAGCTAGACAACTAAGGCATACAGTTTGCTGCCAGCTCCCCCAATTGTGATAGAGAGATACAAATTTCATGGCAGCATAGTTGGGGAAGAAGAGTTTCCCTTACCTGTGCAATGCGAGGCAACAAATGGAAATAGATTATACTGAAGATGACTGAGGAAAATAGGTCCCAGAATGATGATTGTGGCAATCATGGAGCTTGGTGAAAGCTGAAATACAGGAGAATAAATGTAATTCCCTATAAATGCCTGTTTTTTACTTTATGCAGACTGGCAATGTTTTCATTAAGGAGTAACTATGAAAATCTGATTAAGTAAAACTATCCCTGGATTCTGTGATTCCCGAATTATCTTGGACTAGATTTCCTTAATAATGTTTAGGGAATGCTTAATGAGTGTCAGGTTTTAGGTTGCTAATTTATTTTATTTTTTTTTACAAAATGGAATACATTTTAAGAGAACAAAAAATAGCTGCATACTCTCATGATCTGCACCCTTTGGAATTCTGAAAACAATAGATTGCTCTTTGTAAAGTGCTTTGACGTCTACGGATGCCTATGGCCCTGATCGTGCAATGAGCACCACTCAGAAAGGCTGCATCTTCAGAATTCGTTGCAGGATTGGGGCCTAAAATCTATTATTGTTGGTAGTAGTATTAGGTTTTCTATCACTGTGCATAACTTTATTTCATGTAAATGCCATATTTAATTCCAAGGTAACACCTATATTTTCATGACACTTACCAGTTTGGTGTATTTTCAGAGTGAATTTTTAACAAATACAAAAGTAGAAACTCTTGTAAATATAGATCCACATTCAAAAACGTGAGTAAACATATGCACATGCTTAGGTGTTTTCTCACCTTATGTTAGCCAGCATGTAGATGATGTTCTCTAAACTATATTACGTGGATTTTATAATTGTTCTGTAATTATTTGTGGATGCGTCTGGTGAGACTCTAGTACTTTTTTTTTATGTTGGCTAATATTTGGGGTGTGGGTGTTAAAAGAAAAAAATAACTGAATATTTCAACAATTTTTGTTTGATGCTATCTTTGAGACTTAAGAAAATGTACTATGGTAATTAATAGGTAAACAAGTATACATGTTCTTAATGATTCAATTATATCAATGCAATGTTTTTCTTCTCATAATTATAGTGAAATAAGTGGTCATGAGGGATTGATGAGCAAAAAGACTGAAATTTTTTAATTAGAGAACAAGAGAAAAGTGCAGGTAGCAGACATGCAGGCTTCCTCATTTGTGATGTGGTGGTTGCATCTCAGACCTTTCCAGGTGTGAATCTGGGATATTAGGGTTATTAAGTCCATTGGCTACTCAGATTGCTAAAAGGATGGCAATCTTGTTTTTTTGTGCAATGTGGATGCTAATCATCCAATGGTTTTGATTATGCAAACACACATATGATAAACTTCCTAACTGGCTGTGAGGTGGGCCCAGGGATGAGGAATTTGGGGTGCAGGAGGTGTTCCAGGTTTGGGGGGGCTCAGGGATGGGGCAGGGGTTGGGGTGCAGGGGTGAGGGCTGTGAGGTGGGGGCAGGAATGTGGGATTTGGGGTTTGGGAGGGGGCTGTGGGCTAGGGCAGGGAGTTGGGGTGCGGGGGGATGTCAGAACTCTGGGCTGGGAGTACAGGCTCTGAGGTGGGGCTGGAGATGAGTAGTTTGGGGTACAGGAAGGGGTTCTGGGTTTGGAGGAGTCTCAGGGCTGGGGCAGAAGATTGAGGAATGGGGCTGGGGCGCCTGCTTACCTCTGGCGGCTCCTGATCAGCTGAGGTACAGAGGCAGGCTTCCCTCCTTCCTGTTCTCCAAGAGAGTCTACAAACTCCTCCCCCACAAACCCACCCCAGGGACATTCTACATGCTTCTCAAGATACACAAGCAAGGGAACCCAGGCAGACCCATCATCTCTGGCCATGGCACTTTTACTGAAGGAATATTGGGCTCACGGAAACCATCTCACAACCACTCACCACACAAAGGGCCAGCTTCCTTCGGGATAAAACTGACGTCCTCCACAATATTAAGAACTTCCCTCAGAACACCATCCTTGCCACCATGGATGTCATCTCTCTCCCTGCAATGATGGTATAGTTGCTTGCCTCAAATATTTACATGACAATGGACAACCTTTAGATATTCACCCCAAACACATTGCCAGACTCATTCATTTCATCCTCACCCATAATTGTTTTACATTCAAGAACAAATGCTTTTTGTCAAAACCAGGCAAAGAGCCATGAATACTAGGATGGCTCTCCAATATACCAACCTCTTCATGGGCCGTGTTGCAGAAGAATTTCTGGACAAATGCACCACAGAACCAATGATATACCTGAAATACTTCAATGATATTTTCATCCTCTGGACAGATGGCTTACCCTCCCTCATAGATTTCCACCACAACTTCAATAATCACCACACATCCATTATTCTCTCTCTCTCTCTGGAACACACCAACACTAGCATCCACTTCCTGGACATCTGTCAGGATTGCCTCCCCACTCTGAACTCTAGGGTACAGATGTGGGGACCCACATGAAAAAAAGAAATAACCCCCCCAAGCCTATTTTACCAGCTTGGGTTAAAATGTTTTCCCCCAGAACACAAATTCTTCTGTATCTGGACCTGGTACGCTGCCACCACCAAACTAGGTCTAGGGTAGTTTGAGACCCTTCTTTCCCTTTCCACTAACCACCCAAACTTCTTCCTTCCCTGGAAAGCTTAAGAGAATAAAAAAACCCAAACCTCGCCTGATCCTGCGAGACGTGCCCGATCCAAAACCAGGATCTTACACAATGGAAAACAAGCAGTCAGCTTGTTAAAAGAAAGATTTTAATAAAAGAAAAAAAGAAAGGAATAAATCCCTTATAACCATCAATAGAACAGCATCTACCATAATCAACAAAAGGATTCAGAACCCAAACCTCTCCCCCGAGGCAATTTTCTCCCACAGTTGATATCTCTGCTGAAGCTTACAATATCAAGAAGCACCCAGCCAACACTCACCACTGAGAACTCTCCAAGTGATAAAGAGAAGGTAAACTTACTGACTACAGTACTTAGTAGAATCTTATAGTTATAGTGAAAGACATAGCTGTGTTCATCCCATAGCCGAGGTGAACAGAGAGAGACCTGGAGAGAAACTGAAACTTAAAATCCATTGTCTCCTGAGGAATTTCTCATTGGTCAGTTGTCCACCTCTCAAGTTACCTTTAGCTTAACCCCTTACAGGTAAACACTAATTCTAGGCTACTTCACACTTATGACAACACCACAGTCAGCTTCAACAATAAAACCCTACAGACAACCATATATAAGAAACTTATGGATCACCACCCCTATCTTCCTACATCTGGTAACCACCCCAAACACAACAAGAAATGTGCTATCTACAGCCAGGCACTCTGATACAGCTCGGAGGAGAAAGTCCAGGATACACATCTTAACATGCTTAAAATGGTGTTCACTAAACAAGGAAACACTACCAGAAAGGTAGATTGCTTTATGGAATGAGCCACCCAAATACCCTGAGGGAACTTGCTTCAATGCAGAAATAAAACTCCCTCTGATCACACATCTCTAGTTGTCACTTACCCTGTATGGATTCCAGTGTTGGATGGTATCATCAAAATACAAACTATACTCGATGGGGACTCCATTCTGAAAGAACTCTTTCCTAAATCCCCACTTCTGGTGGTCAGACAACTCCCCCAACTTCTCCAAGCTCATGATCAGAAGCAGGCTTTCCACAGAACAGGACACGCTAACTCAAAGCAGCACCAAACCCTGCCATAACAACAGATGTATTTCCACTATTACAATGATCAATACTCCCCACAATACACCTTTCAAGATCCTTGGATCCTACATATGCCTATCACAACAATGTGGTATACCTCATCCAGTGCACTAAATGCCCTAACAACAATTATGTGAGTGAAACCAGACAATCACTACACTCTCAAATCAACTCACATAAGCAAATTATAAAAAACACCGCATCATGTGGGTGAACACTTTTAATAAGACAGTCAGTCTGTATCTAACCTCTCAGTTTTCATCCTCAAAGAAAATCTGCACAACACTTTCAAAAGACAAGCCTGGCAGCTCAAATTCATTAGTCTGCTAGACACCAAGAATCACAGGCTCAGCAGAGACACTGGGTTTATGGTTTATTACAACAAGCTGTAATCCACTAATCTTCTCTTTGTCCTATGTCTTCAGAGATGTTAACCAGTCACTCTACCATGAATGGTCCCTTTATAATACGGGCTAACTAGTTATGCTAAACAATCAGTTCCATCTTGCATTTTGCTGGGAGTTCCTTTCCCAGACCCTGCGAAGAGTTCTGTGTGACTCGTAAGTTTGTCTCTCTCCCCACAGAAGTCGGTCCAGTAAAAGATACCACTTCACCACTACTGTGTCTCATATACTTACACACGTGTATTTTGTAGGACTGGGACCTATATTTTGGATGTGCAACCTGGTTGACTTGCATTTACAAGAGAAATCTTAATATGGGGGAATTTCCTGATTTGTGCAGGGATTTTGTTTGAGTGGGTGGGGGGTTGATTTTTTTTTCCAGCTTTAATATTGCATTAATGCTAGTGTCTTGCATTTAATTTGTCCTTCACTCTTTTTCTACGGCAGCCAGACATTCTTGCCTAGTCACTAATTGTGCAAGTAGTATGCAAGCAGAAGTAGATTTATGTTGTTACTTTTACATTTCAATGTGTTTTCTCTATCGTTCTTTACTTCATGCGACACACTTACCTTCTGTTCATAGTATGATGGTGATACTCTGAAGAAGGAGCCCATATGCAATTTTGTACTGTTTAAGGCTGCTGTGAGCAACTTATGCACTGAGGGAAGCAATAATATTATCTCCATGTATTTCAGAATGGAATTCCTGGTTAGTACTGTTTCCCAAGCATTTGGTGAAAATGTAGTAATTTCTGTAGTGCATTCTTGAAATTTTGAACCTACAATATTATACAAGATGGGAAGGGTGAATCTTTTTCAGATTATTTTGAAAGTATTGTTCAGTTGCCTGCTCATTGACATTTAACGTAAAATAGAATATTATTCACCAATTTATCTATAAGATGCTTTCCAAATCTACTAGTATCTGCATAGTTAATTCTGTTTGTCTGAGAAACCTGTAACCCTGTGTTTTCAGATCTTGATTTGCTTATTAGCCTTCCTCATCCTAGTTGAAAAAGAGAAAAGGCTTTGGACTAAAATCCAATGATGGCTGGCCAGACATTGAAAGATTGTTTGCACAGCTGCATTTAGGCAGTGACCAAACCATTAAACAAGCTAGTGGAGGAAAAATGAATAAGAGACGCTTGTTGGCTGGAACATTAAATTTCCTGGGCAGTGCTCTGCATGTTATGAAGTCATTGCACATGCTGGGTCAGTGCCCTTACCCATTCCCCCACCCCTCCTCCACCCTTTCCCCTCCCACTTCACATTCAGGAATAATTTGTGCTTCGCTTTTTCCTAATAAGATAGCTGGCTTAAAACACCAAAACAATTCCAATGAATGATGCGCTCAGTGTATCTTAATTTAAGTTATATTTAAGAAACCTTTTCCTGATAGTTAAATGATTCACTGACATGAGTGAAGACAGGGTCTGGATATCCGTCTTGTCTCCTTGCAAATTGTAGATTATGAAACTGGGCTACTGCACAATGATTTAATCAGTAGCATCAGAAGAGCATTAAGCTCCATTAAACATTGGGTCACCATCATAACAGACGAGTATTAAATTATGTCTTGCAATTTAGCAATGCTTATTCAAGGGGCAATCCTTAGGTTCCTGGCAAGTGTTTAATGGTTTATTATCGAACAGATACTTCAGAGTTTAACATATGACTAAAGTGTCAAGTTGTGTCAGAGAAGATGGGTTCAACACTACAATATTGTTAGGTCACTTTGTTCTATGACTACATTAGATATAAATAAGACCATATATGCAAAAATGAAGTGATTCAGTAAGGTGTCATTGAAGTTAGGACACTTAGTAGGTAGTAACATTGGAATCAAGTAAGGGCTTCTCAAAATGATCCTTTTTTCCCATCAAAGGTTGGTTTACAATATCCATAGCTTATTTTGGGACTGTCTTTGTAAAATCTATTGACCAATGATAGTGGAAAGTTTTCCCTGATGAATGATGGGGATGTCAGCCATCAATTTCTAAAGAATTTTAGATTTTTATGTAAAATATTAATTTTTAGGACTGTCAAATTATTAAAAAATTAATTGTGATTAATTGAATGTTTAGCATGTGTGGTGTGTAAATACCTCGCAACACCGGCTACAACAGTGCCCAGTGAACACCTGTTCTCACTTTCAGGTGACGTAAATAAGAAACGGGCAGCATTTATCTCCCATAAATATAAACCAGCTTGTTTGTCTAAGCGACTGGCTGAACAAGAAGTAGGACTGAGTGGACTTGTAGGCTCTAAAGTTTTTCATTCTTCTATTTTTGAGTTCAGTTATGTAAAAAAAATTCTACAGTTATAAGTTGCACTGTCACATAGAGATTGCACTCTAGTTCTTGTATAAGACAAATTGAAAAATATTTTTTTATAGCGCAAGTATTTGAATAATAATACAAATGAGCACTGTACACTTTGTATTCTGTGTTGTAATTGAAATCAATATATTTGAAAATGTAGAAAACAGCCAAAATATTTAAATAAATGATATTCTGTTATTGTTTAACAGTGTGATTAACACTGAATAATCATGACTACTTTTTTTAATCTAGTTAGTTTTTTTTTGTATTAATCACTTGTGTTAACTATGATTAATTTTATATTCCTTTTGACTGTGATAACCTTCTGATCGTGACCCATTACACGACTGTCTTCCTGAGTCTTCAGACAGATGGCTCTGTGACTCTACTCTGCAGTTCATAGCTTTCTCAAGCGTCATCAACAAAGTGAAACTAACAAGACTCTCTAGTCTTAATAACAATACTGTTGCTATTCAGAACCCTGTAGGCATCGGTGAATTCATCAGGAGGCTTATTAGTTTATTGTTGTTCAGTGCTTCTGCTGCTTAGGAAAGCTATGAGGGACAGTAGAGGAAGGCACTGGAGCTATGTGGTGGGTAGAGCAGCAGAGGTTCTGAGGTGTGGGTTTGGCTAGTTTGGGGGCTGAGGAAGGGGGAGGTGAGATCTTTTTTCTGTCCCACTTCAAATTTACCAGAATTTTATATCCATCTGTGTCTGGTTGGTAAGAAGGAGCCCCCCATGCAGGAATCCCAGTACCTTCTCCTTTCTCTGCAGCTGGGGATGGAAGAATTGGATTTCTCAGCAGAATGTCATTCAGAGATATCTTTCTTGTCCACCTTTTGACAACTAGGTTTAGTTTTCTGTTAAATGTCTAGTAAAATAATTCAAGCCTTGCCATAGATCCTCATCTAATGAAGACTTATGTCATTGTGATCAATATGTTGTGAAGAAAACCTTCACTGCTGTGCAACAAACCAGAGTGCTCCTTTCTCTTTTAGAGGCTGGGAACACTGTGCTAGTGCTACAATTTCCAGTGAAGAAAATTGAGAAGTTGGCTTCAAAATGGTTAAATTTCTCTCCACTAGCTAGTCTGCAGAGTTACACTGGTGATTGCCTTGAAGGAGAGCATATGCTTATCCTTCTGTCTAGAAGATACACTGATGGTGATTTGAGCTATTAGGATAATGTGGCGAGAGAGGCTACCTACGTTAGAAGGGGTCTTCTGTGACTGAGTGTCACAGTTACTAAAATACAAAATTCCATGGATGTTTATTTTTAAACAGAGTATTGTCTATGTCACAAATCTGTATGTACCATCTTGTCACACTATTCTTTTCCTTTTTATTTTAAAAGATCCTTTTAAAGAGCACCAGCTAACATGTTACTGAATTTTTAGTGCTGGAGATGTGTGTCTACAACATTGCAAAAATGTAATGTGTATGCAGGACCAGCTCTAGGCACAAGCAAAGCAAGCACATGCTTGCGGCAGCACATTTTAGGGGTGGCATTCCGGCGCCGGCCATCCTTTTTCTTTTTCTTTTGGAAAAATCCACCAATGTATGAAAACTACTGGGAAAGCCCACACAAATGTAATTCTATGGAGATTGGAACGCTATGGAATACCGTTAGAAAATATGTGCGGCCAAGGGTAGGATAACGGCTCAAGCATGTGAGAATGACATACAGGTGTACAGCAAAGAATATGGAATTTAAATAATTGAGCTTTTTTCATTCCTTGCCATGCACATTCGCTCAATCTGGTTGTCAGTGATGCCGCCAAATCATCTAAAGATGCCTGTGGTAGGGCAGGGGTAAAAACCCCTGAAATGCCCTGCCTCTGCAGTTTAAACCCTGCTTCCCGGCAGGAGGCCAGGAGCAGGCGCCGCTGGTATCTGGCAGGGGAGCACAGCTGTCAGCCCTAATGAGCCTAGGCTCGTAAGCTTAGCCGGGGCTGAGTGGCTACAGCTGGGGCAGGAAGCTAACCTGGCTACAAAAGCCCTGACTCAGGGGCAGTTGAAGAGGGCCAGGCAGGAAAGAGGAGGCAGTAGTGCTGTCTCCTGGCTGTGTGCAACCTTTTTAGTGCTTCTACACATCTTTGGGCAGTCTTGAAGCATCTTGAACAAAAACTCACACTTAAACCTCCAAGTCAAACTAGATGGGAAAGCAGGTAGATGCTATTAAACCATTCCGGTATTCATCAGGATAGATTTATGATGCACTGTTCAAAATAAGGCAGGACCTGTCATATGATCCTTCATTTCGACATGAAGCTGAAACATTGGCTCAGAAGATGATGCCGTTTCAATTTTCATGTTGCACGGCATAATATTCTAAATCAAATTAATTTGACCAGGAAAGTTATGCAGAACATAACTATAGCCATATCTGAGGCAAAGATGATTTTGAATAAAATGCTGGAATATTTAAAAAATAGCATTCAGATGAAGGATTTGAAGAAACTGTCAAAGAAGCAACAACAATAGCAGAGGGTCGTGATTCTGAACTGACGTTTGCACCTCGAGAATTCATTGTTCCAAAAAAACCCAATACAGTTTTGTTATGAGGCACATGATGATCCTATTCTCAGCCCAAAAGAAGGGTTTAAAGTTAAATATTTCTGTTGTGTTTTGGATGTAGCTATAACTTCCATAGAAGAAAGATTTTACTAGTTGCTTGGTCATTTTGAATTTTTATACGATATTGGAAATCAGTTTTCCAAAGAAGACCTCATGAAGCACTGTCAAGATCTACATTTAGCGCTCAGTACTGATAACGGTGCTGACATTGATGGAGTAGAATTGTATGATGCATTAATAGCTTTATCTGAGCTAATATGTCCTAAAACTTCTCCTCTAGAAGTATTAGAATTTATAGCAAGAAATTATGTTTTCACTCCAAACACTGCTAAAGTATTACTTATTCTTGTAACATTACCAGTATCAGTGGCTTCTGGTGAGCGCCGTTTCTCAAAACTGAAATTGCTAAACAATTATTTGAGGTCCACCGTGTCTCAAAATCGTTTGTAAGGACTCACATTAATTTCAATTTAAGGTAACATTGCAAAAAATTTAGATTTCACTGAATTATTAAAAGACTACGCAAGTATAAAAACCAAGTTTTAAAAGACTACGCAAGTATAAAAATTCAGTTTATATAAATTGTTTTAATTTATGAAAAACTGGGTGCACTGGAAGACACTAACATTTTTCATTACAGTGTATAGTTGAACCCAAATTGTTTGTAATTGTGATTTTGTTAAAATTAAATGAGTACACTAGCAGGAAATTGTTTTATTTCACTAATTACAAATTCTCTGTTTTCATTTTTAAAAATTTTAAACAGTCAAAACAAAACAAAAAACATTGCAAAGTGCAAACGTGTAAAAGCCAAAAAAAGGGGGGGGGGATTTTTTTTTGCTTGGGGCGGCAAAACACCTAGAGTTGGCCCTGTCTGTATGAAATCTTTTTTCCCCATTCTCTTACTTTTTCTCTCTTCACAATGGTGAAATTCATCACTGTGCAGAGGATCAGCTGTAAATGGGATGTCAGTGGGGCATGCTGTCTGCATCTGGGTGAACATTAGTCTGTGTTCATAAGCAGTACAAGTTGTCCTTATCCACCAGTGCTTGGCTTAAAGCAATAGCCTTGCTGTGGAAAGACACAATTGTAGTGGAAATAAAGAAAGAGGGTTTCTAATTCACACAAGAATTTCAGTGTGAAGTAAAGACTTTAAGATACTGCATGTGAGGAATATGCTTGAGACTGAAATATTACTAAGCATTAGTATGGATTCGGAACAATAGAAGATAGGAGTGTGGCTGATAAATGCATGTTTGATAAGTGGTTTGGCAGTCAGAAATAATGGATGTTAAGTGATATGTTTGCAGATTCCTCAGATCAGGCACTTTCTAAAATGTCATCCTCTGGAGTATTATCATGGTTCAGGAGCTTTGTTATGGTGCCGGAAGATTCCACAGCTGATCCAAGGCACAGAGATAGGGAAAGCAAACTGAGATTACTATTTCTATTTAAGAACTATACGTTTGGACTGTGCAACTAATAAAAAGGGCAGCTAGCCACATGCTTTGGGCATACTTGATGTCACTGTAAAATACATAACAAAAATACCCAATATGGTAAGCAAGCAGTACAACTTGCTGTAACTGTTTTTCCATAGAAATCTGTGGGATGAAAATTATTTTGAAAAACTGCATGATTTTTTTCCCCTTTTCAACCAGCTCTAATGGATAGCATTGAAAATAAATGATATTTTACATATAAATCCACTTTTCCAGTACTGGTAAATAAAACAAAATGTTCTTAATCAAATAAAAATTAAGTGTGATATAATTGGCTGTAGCTAATATAGCAAATGTTAAACTGTATTCTCCTCTTTGTTGCTCTCTTATGGAGATTGATGGAAATATTCATGATTAAGGCAGCATCTTCTGCACCTCTCTTTGTTCTGCCCCCTCCACCCAGTAATATCATTATCTGGTGCTACTAGTTATATTATATCCATAGTTGGTAATGATGATTATGTAGGGAAAATCCAGATCGAAACACAAAATAGAATCCAATGGTAAAACTGTGTGTGCTGTTTGTTTATTAAAAAAACAAATAAACCCGCAAACCAGGTGAAGCTTGCCAGATTTCATGACCATCTTTAAATTCAATCCAAGTATGTGCTGAACCAGAAACCCAGGTAAAACTGGGCTCAGGTTTAATCCGCCATGTTCTCCCTGGAGGTTCTACCATGCCCAGGTCCCTACCAAACGGGTCCTGAGAGCATCTCTTTTTGTGTTATCTTCAAAGGGGCTGTGTGGGGGTAGAGACTTGGAATTCTCACCTCTGAAATGTTTAAGAGTGTCTGCCTGTCTCAGTCCTTCAATGCGTGTCTGGCAGTTCTGCCTCTTTCCCATCTGCCAGTGTAGAGCATTCTAGGTGCGTCAGGTCATTGCAGCAGGAGCAAAAACTGGTGACTTGAGGTCAAGTTCTGCTCTGGGTTGTGCTAGTTTAAACCTCTGAACCAGTCATAGTAAAATTTGCTATGCTCATGTGTGAGAAATGCATGTAAAACAAAACTGCAGCATTTTGCACAAATATGTCATCCCAACATATTACCAGTGCCAAATGATGGTATCAGAGTACAAAACTGGAAAGTGGAGCAGACTGATGAGACTTACTTACACATTCCTGGTATTTACCAATGATGGGAAGATATATGAAGAAGTAGTACAGATGTTAATTATGGGCTTGATATTGCTGTGGATTTTTTTATTTTAGTTTTTTTTGGTGAGGAGAGATCTGCTGTGATGCTGCTACTTGTTCAGAACAGATGCATTCCAATATTAGCATACTTGGAAAGTGTCTTCTGAAGCATATCCTGGAAGGACAGAAGCAATGGTAAAAGGCATAAAAAACAATGACCAGTACTCTTGTACATGATTAATGTCAGTGTAAGCGATTGGCTTGCATATGTGTATAAGGTTTTGGTATTTTGTAGATATATTAATGATTTTTTAAACATCTAATTTTTAGGTTAGGCTGTAAAATCTCAGGTATCACTGTCTAGTAGCGCATTTTTTGACAAAATGATTAAGGGTATTAAGAACAAACTACTAACTTTTTTAGACATAATACATATATTAATGTATTTGATCAATGATTTTAAGTTACAAAAAGTCTCTTACCAATGTGATCAGGTTGTAGAACTTTTTTTGGTCCAAATTGCAAAACCATTATAAATCACAAATCATACCAGATTGTAAAAAATTCTGTTTGTGAAAGATTGAAGACTAGGAATTGTATGGGCATTGCAAGGGAGGATTAAGGGCGCTTGACTCTGACTGTCTACATTAGGCCTGATTATTAATAGCCTCTACCTTCTGCAGTCATTTGTACCGATGTCAAGTAGTGCTGTTCCAATATGGGTGCATTTTATGTTTGGTTAGCACTGCTGAAAATTACATGAGGTGAAAGAGTGGGGAATTGGGCCCAATGTGCCTAGCTCTTCAGAGTCATTTGTCTTTTAGTCTAATGTGCATAAAAAGCTGTGATTGGGACTGGTATCTAGAAAAGATGAAACTACTGGAAGTTTTAAGTGTACAAAAAGTATTCCCTATATCAAAGACCATCCTTTAAAGGTTTTTGATGGTCCTTTGCTTAGAACAACTTGTTCACAGAAACATTTATTCTTGGATGAAACTATGACTAGTTGGGTTACTGTGTATGGTGGTGGGAAAGCAAAATGAGAACTGAAATGGATATGTTTATATGATGAGTCTTATTTTTTAACGTTGGTGGTTTGTTTTGGGTGTTCTACTTTGTTTAACTTAATCTACCATGGATTATCCATCCTTGTGTTCTTCCACAAGGCTTTGCATTTATGCTTAGAATTACCTTTAGGGATTGTGGTGACTTTATTACTGTGTGGGAAATATTTGAAGTGCAAAATTACTTGTATAAAGTATGCTCTGTGTATTACATAAATGTTTGAGTTGCAGACCCCTAGAATACACATTGCCTAAGGGCTAGAACAATTTTTTGAGTTTGATTGGCTTCAGGTGGTATTATACATTCTCCAGATGTTGTCAACCATCAGGCACAATTATAACAGTGTTGGCCTTGAACCCAGGTGGTATTTGTTCTATCACTTTAGATTTTTGTTAGGGCTGTCGATTAATCACAGTTAACTCACACGATTAACTCAAAAAAAGAATCACAATTAAAAAAATTAATCATGATTAATCACAGTTTTAATCTTGATGTAAAACAATAGAATACCTATTAAAATATTTTTGCATGTTTTTCTACATTTTCAAATATATTAATTTCAATTACAACACAGAATACAAAGTATATGCTCACTTTATTAATTTTGATTACAAACATTTGCACTGTAAAAATGATAAACAAAAGAGAGTATTTTTCAATACACATCATACAGATACTGTAGTGTGATGTCTTTATGGTGAAAGTGCAACTTACAGATGTAGGGTTTTTTTTGTTACATAACTGAACCTAAAAACAAAACAATGTAAAACTTTAGAGCCTATGGTCCACTCAGTCCTATTTCTTGTCCAGTCACGTTAAGACAAACAAGTTGGTTTAATTTAAGGGAAATACTGCTGCCCGCTTCTTATTTACAGTGTCACCTGAAAGTGATAACAGGTGTTCACATGTCATTGTTGTAGCCAGCATTGCAAGGTATTTCCATGTCAGATATGCTAAACATTTGTATGCCCCTTCATGCTTTGGCGACCATTCTAAAGGACATGCTTCCATGCTGATGCTGCTCATTTAAAAAGATAATGCATTAATTAAATTTATACCTGAACTCCTTGGCGGGAGAATTATATGTCACCTGCTCTGTTTTACCTGCATTCTGCCATTTATTTCATGTTGTAGCAGTCTCTGTTGATGACCCAGCACGTGTTGTTCGTTTTAAGAACACTTTCATTGCAGATTTGACAAAACACTAAGAAGGTATCAATGTGAGATTTCTAAAGATAGCTACAGCATTCAAACCAAGTTTTAAGAATCTGAAGTGCCTTCCAAAATCTGGGAGGGATGAGGTGTGGAGCATGCCTTCAAAAGTCTTAAGAGAGCAACACTCAGATGCAGAAACTACAGAACCCAAAACACCAAAAAAGAAAACCTTCTGTAGGTGGCATCTGATTCAGATGATGAAAATGAACATGTCAGTCTGCACATTTTTGGATAGTTAACAGGCAGAACCTATCATCAGCATGGATGCATGTCCCCTGGAATGGTGGTTGAAACATCAAGCGTCATATGAGTATTTAGCACATCTGACATGTAAATACCTTGTGACGCTGGCTACTTCAGTGCCATGTGAACACTACTTTCAGTCAGAACACCATCTGTCTACTTTCAGATGACATTGTAAACAAGAAGAGGGCAGCATTATCTCCTGCAAATGTAAACAATATTATTTGTCTGGATGACTGGCTGAACAAGAAGTAGGACTAAGTGGACTTGTAGGCGCTAAAGTTTTGCATTGTTTTGAATGCAGGTTTTTTTGGTATATAATTCTATGTTTGTAAGTACAACTTTCATGATAAAGAGATTGCATTACAGTACTTGTATTAGGTGAATTGAAAAATACTATTTCTTTTGTTTTTTACAGTGCAAATATTTGTAATAAGAAATAACTATAAAGTGAACACTGTACATTTTGTATTCTGTTTTAATTGAAATCAATATATTTGAAAATTTAGAAAATGTATTTAAATGGTATTCTATTAACAGTGTGATTAATTGTGCGATTAATTGTGTTTAATTTTTTAAATCTCTTGACAGCCCTAATTTTTGTTAGTGCTTGCTGTTTGCTTTGAGAAATGTGAGAAAGCAGCCACAGTACCAGTAGAGTGGCATGGTGGTGTTAGATGGACTCTTGGGCTGTTCTTTTGACTTTTAGGCACAAGTGCATGCTATTCTTGGTAAGTGTCCACATTCAAGTTTCATAGTGGTTCAAAATGGAGATACTTTTGGTCAAGAAAGATGTACAGAGGTGAAAAGGTTTATAGAATGTCAGTATAGAAGCACTTCCATTTCCTTCAGTTTCAGAAGGGTAAAAAGATGTTTTTTTTATCTCTTTACTATTTATCTATAGATTATACTTTAATAAATGTTTATCCAGTTGCCTCCCACTAGTGAAAAGGCAGACTTGAAGCTGGAAGGAAACACAGTTAAGAAATCTTCAAGTATTTTATAAACAATATCTCTTTACTTACAGCAAGATGCATGATAGTGCATGTTTGGGAGGCTGGGG
Organism: Dermatemys mawii; assembly: GCA_007922305.1. Lineage (NCBI taxonomy): Eukaryota > Metazoa > Chordata > Testudines > Dermatemydidae > Dermatemys > Dermatemys mawii. Next base: position 1,907,961 of record ML677364.1, on the reverse strand, counting down.
GGACTATATATCCCACAACATTGGATATATGGAAGAAAAGAAAGTATGGGAAATCTATTCAATGATAAAAATTAGTCTAATGTCAGGATCAAGCAGATTTTAAAATATATGGCTACCATTTTTGGAATTTAAACAAAATAAAAACACAGATAATGAGATGAGCTTGCCCAAATACATGCAGATTTTTTAAGGGTAACAAATACAAATTATGAATCTTTAATACCTGTATAAAAATTAATGTATATTTATAAGATGTGAAAAGTTCTAATTATATAGTATAACAAGATATCATCACGTAGTTTCCAGATCCATCATTTTGGTTTTGTATAAAAAGGTTTTACAAATCCTGATATTAACAAAAAAGTATTAAGAACTTAAAAAAAAAACCTGTTGGGATTTAGACATCATTCCTGTAATATCTGTAGCCCATTTATTTCAGCATTGTGTTTAATGCAGTAGATCTTAAATTACATCTGTCAAACAACCTTTATTCTTTCCTCTGGTCTCTACGGCAATCAGAACAGATCGAAAATGATGTGTTGAATTGGTTCAGAACTGGAAGATGGGTTGACCAGCAAGAAGGTTTCTCTTTTGTGAAGTGATCCACAGAATACAGTGAGGGAGGTGGGGAAAAACCCAGCATGCTCACGCATTAAACTCAGAAAGTAAAACAGACTAGAAGGAAGAGTGCTGGTTGACTAGTCAGTTTTCATGATCATAGCTGAGCGAATTGCAAAGACAATGTGTAAATGATATAAATCGTATTAGATAAATAATAATTAAAAAGTTAATTAATAAGAATGAATAAGAACATAAGATTGACCATACTGAGTCTTAGGCATTGTTTTTCCAACATTGGCCAGTGGCAGATGCTTCAGAGGGAATGAACAAAACAGGGCAATTATCAAATGATCCATCCCCTGTCATCCAATCTCAATTTCTAGCAGTGAGAAGTTAGCTTTTTAAATTATTTTTTAAGCATCCTGAGCCAGGACCGTGTTTGTACAGCACTTAGCACTCTGGAACCCTGATTAAATTGGGGACTCTGCATATAACCCTTAAATAATTTATTATTAAATATTATCTTCACCTAAGGTGTGAAACCTCTTATTGTTTTTTTTTATAGTTTTAACAACAATTTTGTTCAACTTTTTCAGAAATTGCTAGGGTCTAGGCTGTAAATACAAATTCACTAGCTAATGTGCCAAGTTCAATATCATTCTTTATGAAAACATTAATTTTATAATGGAAAGTTTTAAGTGCATGATGGAAGCTTCACTGTGATAAACTATCTGTAGATATTTTCACTTTGTGCTAAGCATGTTAGATAATGCTTGGGCACCTTACTGGAGAATTTTTTTTAATATAATGGAACAACTAAACTATGTTTATTTAAAAAAACATACATTTTTTTCTTAGTAATGATGGGCTTAGTTTGCAAAATTTGGATCCAATCTAAATTTCCTGAAAATTGAGGTGTATGCAGATGTTCCATGTAGTTTCTGGTCTATCTCTAGTTTATAACTAAACTCTCAAATTGTGCTGAACTTTGAGGCTTTAAACCATTCCAATACCAGGCAAAGAAGATCTTTCAAATTAAAGCATCAAATACCATAATGAATGCATACCATCCTCCTCCCCCTTTGCAGCCAGTCATAGCAAACTATTTTGAGTAAAAGCCTGCATTCCCTGTGTGAGAGATGGTTTGAATGTTGGCTTCATTCAAAGGATTCCTGACTTTTGCTGCTGTGGGTTGTTTGGCAGGCTCCTTCCTTCCTCTCCCTTTTACCCCCAAGACATTTCTATTCCCATTGACAACGACACAAACTTTCAGCATGCTTCAGCATTTTTGGTGTGCAAAGGCCACAGCTGTATGTTGAACAATATATCGTTTATAATTCAATAAAAATCATCCTAAATAAAGCAATGATAATCTCTTACATTGAGAAGAAGAAGAATCAGAGACACCCGATCCTCAGTTTTCATAGAAATACGGACGGAATTGCAAAATTTGGGTCTTCTCACTGCATTTAGCGGTTTTCTCCACATTTTAAATTTTCCTTACAAAAAAAGAAAATAGATTTAGCTGTGAACTTTGGCAATGTTGAAACTATCTTTCTGAGTTGGCATGCGGTTATACTGAAACGAGCACCCAGAGGAGTGTGAATTTTCAAGTTTGTCAACAGCAAACTCTGCAGGCATGAAAACAGAAGACATTTTAATTACATTGACAGGACAGGACATGAATTTAGCTTAGGGAAGTGGTATCAGAAATGGTGGGGGACATCTGTTTCATTCCACTTTTCTACTGAAACTGTTCACATTGCCCCAATCACACTTCTTTGCTTCCTAGATCCAGTCTAATGGGAAGATCCCCAAATTTCCTCTATTGTTCCTTTCAACTCCTATAGCATATTGCTCCCCTTCTGACAAAGAATAGAACAAAATGGAAAAAATAAAATAAAAAAATTCTACTTCTTTGTCTTCTTGTGCATTTGTGGTACTTTCCTAAATCAAGTCTACTACTATGTTCATGCTGTTTCCTCTGGTAGATAAAAACTTCATATGGCCATAACACATACACACAATGGAGCCAAAGATTGTGCTGACAATCTTAACTCTGTATGTAGTGTAGTTGTAGCCGTGTTGGTCCTAGGATATTGGAGAGAGCAAGTGGGTGAGGGACAAATCTTTCATTGGACCATACTGAGCCACACAGAGACTTGAAGAAGAGCTCTGTGTGGCTTGAAAGCTTGTCTCTTTCACCAACAGAAGTTGGTCCAATAAAAGGTATTACCTCACCCACATTATATCTCAAATGCTGGTCCCTTACGCCACACAATGTAAACTACTATTTACTGGGTTGGAACCCAGTGGAGCATGGAGGGCTCAGGTTCCCCTATCCCTGACTACAGACTCTTGCTGCTGGGCAATATGGGGGTCATGGAAGAAGGGAGCTACGTTCTTCTTTATCATCTCTCTCTCTTATACTGCCAGGAAAAATGGATAATTCTCCATCACTTTCCTCACTTTTCCATTCCTTATAGTCCAGGTAAATTTGCTAATTCCTTAGTAATAGGACTTCCTTCATTTATGCTTTGCTCTTCAATGGCTTATTCAGTGGGACAATCTCTACTGTCTGTGCTGTTCATTTCAGATATTTTTGTTTCATATACTGAGCTCCTGAAGGCTTTTTTTGGAGGCATCTTTATTTTCTATGGGAGAAAACAGACAGTATTAGGGAGAGCAAAAGTCTGTTCCGCAGTCCTAGAAAGTCATCAAACATTGTGTTAAGTATGGCAAAAGAAGTAACAGTATTTCTTTTATATTGTTGCGTAGATGGGGTTTAATAGATATCTCTGGCGTTTCATGAAATACATTCTTTATTAGTTGTTACTTGCACTGTGCAAGGCTTAAAACACAAGTACACTTTCACAATTGCACAGTAAAAAAAGTTTGCAATACCACAATTGGGCTCTTACTTCACTTTCTTCTTATATCTCACTGACTGACTGGCGACACCTTGTCCTTTATATACCCACAAGGGCATGGCTGACAACATTCTTGAAGGTTCAAGGAAAACGTAGTGCTCAGAAAGTCTAGAAGGTTCCATAAGATTCTACAAAGATCCAGAACATTATAGGAGGTTAGTGAATAATGAATCCACATATGGAGTACCTGAAACATTTTACCTCAAACATTGTATTTTCCGTTTTGCTGCTAACAATAAAAACAACACTCTGAGCCTGGTGCTTCCCAACCCCAGCATCCCAGGTAGTTGCTTGCCTCTAAATCTGGCCCTGGTTTTTGGTTGCTCTTTAAGTAAGAGAGAGAATGAAAAAAATAAGCGACTTAGAAAGGATGTTCTAATTCGGGATAACAGCAAGTAATGCAGCTCTTTCACTATTGTGGCATGCTATTCTCAAAATGTCCTGTACTCTACATTTAAATTACGGCTTTGCTCTTTCTTGGTTTTATGAACTGGGTGAGGCACGCATTCTCTCCCCCTACAGACTGTCTACACCAGTCTCTTTTATACCTGAGTGACAATTAAAAAATATACAAGACCTGCCTCCCCCGTTCCCCCCCAAAAAGCTATTTGAATGCAGTTTTCTTTAGAACTGACTTAATATATGTTTATTGAATGGCTCTATAATGACTCATTCTTAATTTGTCTTATTAGGTAGTAGTGATAGGAAGCTAGTTTTTCTGATTACATCAATGTTTCATTTGATTGCTGACATAGACTGTGTGGGAGTTGTTAAATGATGAAACATCAAAGGTATTTATTGACCTTTTTTGTGTGGAGGGCTACTGTGAAAAGATATCAAATGTCTGCAATCTGTTTTAACACATTTTTGTTACATATATAATTCATGTAGTATCGTGAGAAAAAAATGTTCTGCCAATAGTGTGAAGTACTATATTTAGTTCCTTTCAAAAAATACATGTGCCATTATATGAGAGATTTTAGATGTGAAATAACTTGGAAAATAAGATTCTCAAATTTCAAAAGCCTAACAAGGCCTCTAACAGATTTCTGGGAAAGTATATGAATATGGATTATTCAGAAAAATTCGGTGAAAACTATTTTCATATGTTTGGCAGTGTGGTGCATGTGTGGGTCTGAATAAATGCTTTTTAGGAGTTAGTAATCTTTGAATAAAGTCAGATCAATCCTTTTCTCAACTTCAGTTGTACTTCAAGCTTTACAGTAAAGCAAGGCAGCACCTGCACAAATTGGAATGCAGGAATGTAAGACATTTTGCAAGGGAAGTGACGGAGAGAAAGTACTGCTATATGTGTATATTTTAACAGCACTTGACTTTATTCCCCATGTCTATACTGAGTGTAATTGGTAGTGAGAGTCCTGGAAAGATATGGCAGCACTTGACTGAACTGAGGATCTCCCATTCAAATGATGGGAACAACTAGAATTGACTGTTCTGGACTAGGAATAGGGATTCTACCTTGGGAGGAGATAATGGTGTCTATATTCTGTGAAAAAAGAAAGAGATCCTCTTAAGCATGTACACACACACACACACACACACACACACACACACACACACACACACA